>CABHPR010118295.1:3307-15003 GCA_902168415.1 Peromyscus melanophrys | reverse complement strand
TAGCTCCAGATGGCGTGACTTTCATCAATATCTGTGACACCATCAGGTGAGAGGGAAGATTGGGAGGCCTCTGTTGGAGTGGTAATTTTGTTAGTAACCTCCCCTGTGACTCCAGTAAATTCCTTATGCTCTCAGAGTTGAAGTTCTTTCCTGTATAAAATTTCTAGAGATGGTTGTCTCCGTGCCTCTTCTGTGGTTCCTGTAGCAGCATCAGCCTGACTGGCAATTTGTTAAACATACAGATTCTTGGATTCTACCTCCAGCCTAATGAAGCCCACTCTAGGGGTACAGACCAGCGACCTGCAGTTGGAGGAGCCTTGTAGGCGACCCTGCTGTTACGGTTAAAGGTAAAGAATGCTAACCTAGGTTAGTAGTTCTTAGCCTTGGCTGGACATTAAAATCATTGGACCTCATTTCAATCGTAGACCCTCCCTCCAAAGACTGACCTCAAGTGGAGTGTAGACATTGCTGTAGCTGAAGGCTTCTAAAGCTAAAAGTCAGTGTTGGAGCTATGGCAGCTATACCTCCAGACCTGTATCCTGCAGACACCACTAGGTGTTGCTATAATAGAGACAAAAAGGCATTTCAAGGAGATACACAGAGAGGAAGAATATATAGCTTTGATAAGAGGGTATTCTGTGATTTATATCTGAGTGCAATTTGAGAAGTGTTCACTTTCAGTTTGTTACATTTTATTCAACTAAATTTAAATGATAAAATGAATAAGTGTTGACATATGAATACTGTAAACTACCAGAAATAAGAAGAAATAAACTACTATTATATATAGTGATATGGCTGAGTCTCAATATAGACTGATGACCTGCAAATCTACACACAGGCTGTTGGTGTTGATGATAGAATGTTTGCTTAGTATGCTTTGATCCCTAGCCACACAGGAGAAAAAAGTGAAGAAAGAATGCACATGTATGGTATAGTTGCTTCCAAAAGAAAATAAAAAAGCAGGTAAAGCTAACCTGTGGTACTGAAGGTGATAGAGAGCTAATGATTCAAAGACAGCACTAGGGAACCCCTTAAAAATGTCCCATTTCTTTACCTGGTGATAGTTAAATGCATATATGCATCTGCATATATAAAAGGCACACACTCACTAATTTCTTCTCTTACATTTGAATACCTTGGGGCTGGAGAGATGGCTCAGTGGGCAAGAGTACATGCTGCTCTTTCAGAGGAACCAGGTTGAGTCCCAGCACGCACATGGTGGCTCACAACCTTCTGTACCTCTGGTTCTAAGGGGTCTGATATCCTCTTCTTCTGGCCTCTGAGGGCATCAGACACACATGTGGTACACAGACATACATGCAGGCAAACAACCATACACATTAAAAAAAATCAATCTTTAAAAAAATGACCAAAAGTTTTTGAATACTTTACTGTATTTATGTTACTCTTCCTTAATAATTACAGAAGTTGAAATGTAGCCCTCAAGGGGAAGAGCGGTCACAGCAGCCCTCTCCCACTTGGGAGGTGATTATCTTATGTATAACATCTATGGTCACTAAGAAATGAGCATAACACTTTAATTTCATATTAATGTAAAGTGTGTGTGTTAATGTCCTTGGTCCCAAAGTGAGAATAATGAGGTTTTTTTTTTGTTTATTGTCTCTCGTTTTTTTGTACTGTACAACCACCCAGGGTCCTTCTGCACACAAAGCAAGTACCCCATCACTATGATCTCTATCAAAGCTTTAGTTTGTTTTGAATATTTGCATGTGTGCAAGGCCCGATTTCTGCAGCAATACATCTAAGAGACTGAATTAATATAGCAACCCTCACTATCTCTTCCTCACTCCTCAGATCTTGTAATAAATCTAAGAAACGAAGCTGTCTGCTCTGTATTATCTGCAGGAAAAGACCTCATCCTTCTGCTGTCCGTGGCAGGAGGTCAAATGCATCCCAGCACATCGAGTGAGATAAGAGGAATCTGTGTATGGCAGAGGAATCCTGAAAAGTGTGCCAAGCTCCTCACCATCAGAATAAGGCATATCTGAAGGGCATTTAGGAAGAAAAAAAAAGTGTTCGGGAAAGGAAAACCAGAATCGCTCAGTAGAATGCACAGAAATCTGTTGGAAAGCAGCCTGGTCAGAAAAGATAGGGAAGGCTCAGCTATGGCTTCCAAGTCACAGGCTGGGGGATTGATTTTAGGGAATGCATCTTAAGAACATCAAAAGCAGGGCGTAGATGTCTGAGGCAGACCTAGAAAAGCATTTGAGGACAGCCAAAATCTTTGATCAACTGCAAGTATATTAAATGCTGTCAGAGTTTCACCCTATCCAGTCCCTTTGTGCCATTGTGTCCCAGTCACTTTGATGTCATTCTGTAGGAACTGAATAGAGTATATAGGACAGTGGTGGTTTACTTCAGATATTTTTTAATTACACTTTGTGGCTATCTCTATGGACATGTTATGGAATAATGCTGATCGATGCAAAAGTAACTTCAACCCCTCACTCATAGCAAACTGTCCCTGATGCTCCAGGAGGATCTGTAGAAGAATAAGACAGCCTCTCCTCTCTCGGAGTTATAGTTAGCTTCAGAAGAGCGCACGAGGCATTCAGTTGCTTGTTACCTGGTAACCTCTGCTCTTGTAGCCTGAGCTGCTGCACTTTCTCTGGAGTCCATGTCATCACTGTTCCAGGAGCCCCTGACGCCTGGGTTCTTCCTGCTTCTTGCCATATTGATACAGGAGCAGCACAGGTGCCAACATTGATTCCCAATGCTTATAATAGCCACAAGTTGGGATTAATTCCTTTCCATCAAGAGGGAATGGAATTAAATAAAAGAGAATTTAAATAAAGGCATAATACTCTGCAGTCAGCAAGCTCTCTGAGAGTTAGGATATGAAACTTAGTAATTTAGAAACTTGTTAGGTGTCACGTGTCAAGCCTTGGGCTTAAATCTTCAGTACTGAAAACGAAAGCTCTCCATGATGCTGTGAAATGACTCTTCAAGATGTTTTCCTAGATGAAGACTACAAACTCATCTTCCACTTGTTTCTCTGCATTAGCACTACCTGCTATGTATCCAGGAGGCTGTCCTAAATGGTTATACCAATGGATGTCATTGCCCTTTTCACTTTTATTTGGATATAGTCAATGGGGATTCCTGAAAGCAGAATCCCCCCATAAGTTCTTGGGCGGTGTACTGGCTGGTTTTGTGCATCAACTTGACACAAGCTAGAGTCATTAGAGAGGAAGAAGCCTCATTTGAGGAAATGCCTTCATGAGATCTAGCTACCAGGTGTTTTCTCAATTAGTGATCAATGGGGGAGGACCCAGACCATGGTGGGTGGTGTCATTCTTGGGCTGGTGATCCTGGGTGCTATAAGAAAGCAGGCCGAGCAAGCCATGTGAAGCAAGCTAGTAAGCAGCTCCCCTCCATGGCCTCTGCATCAGCTCCTGCCTCCAGGTTCCTGCCCTGTTTGAGTTCCTGTCCTGACTTTTGTCAATGACAAACTACACTGTGGAAATGTAAGCCAAATAAACCCTTTCTTCCCCAACTTGCCTTTTGGCCATGGTGTTAGGCAATAGAAACCCTAACTAACACAAGTGGTTTGATGGCCCTCTACACACAGACCTTTCCGTCTTCAAGCTCTGGGAAAGCATTGCCATTGCTCCCCTGGGTCTTGTGGTAGGAATGGCACACTGCTCTGATGTACCATGCTTTCTGGATTGCCTGTACTCTACTCAGATCTTTACAGATACTGATTTTATTCTCTTTAAACTGTTTGATTAGAGTGTGTCATCTGTTTCTTTCTGGATCTTCACTGACATAGAAATCGCTTCTTTAAATAGCTTTAGGAGAAAGATATTGAGCATTGGACTCTGGGTTTGGATGGCCATGTATTTGAAGAACATAGAACATAGAGGTAAGTCAGTAATGCCTGAAATGTGGCGCCATCATGACTTAAAAATTTCTATGTGCATGATACGGCGGATAGAAGCCATCATGGCATCAAAAGACAAAACTGTGGCATTGTCAATGGGGTGATCATGACAGTTGTGTGGCCCAGGGCACTACCTGGTTACTTAGACGGTCTGAGTTAATGGAAAAAAGGGAGGAGTGAGCTCTTGGTTTCTAGTTGGGATTGCAAGTAGACAATCAGAAGACCTGACTGAAAGGTGAGGGCTCTTCCTGCAGTCGCAGGTGGATGACAAGCATGAAACAGCCACTCTGAGAGAACACTTGGTCAGTGTCTTCACGAAATAAACACTCTTGTCATATGACCTACAGGCTTATTGCTAGGCTCTTCTCCAGAGAATGAAAATTTATGTCTACCTAAAAAGCTACATATAGACAGACTTAGAAACTGCTATAGTATTTTGAGGGTGCTCTATACAAAGCAAGCCACGTTCCCATGGCTATGGAGACACAAAATACCATGCACTCATCAAAGGGATCAGCTGGAGATGGTTGATACATGCTCCCACTTAGATAGTATAAGGGCATTGCACTGAGTGAGGGGTGGGGAAGGCAGTCACAGAAGGCTACACGTTGTGTAATTCCAGTGATTTAACATTTTCCAATTGACACAATCAGAGAGGTAGGAAATAAATGGTTACTAGCTAAGAGTTATATGGTGAAAGAAAGGATAGGTGTGACTGCAAAAGGGACAGCACAAAGGAGGTCCTTGTGATGAGGCTTATTTTGATTGTATTGTGATCTGGAGCTATTGTAGAATGCCCACAGGGATACACACACATACACACACACACACACACACACACACACACACGAGAGAAAGAGAGACAGAGAGAGAGACAGAGAGACAGAGACAGAGAGACAGAGAGACAGAGAGACAGAGACAGAGAGAGAGTCAGAGAGACAGAGACAGACAGAGAGAGACAGAGACAGACAGACAGAGGACCTGTGTCCATTTCCTTATCTTGATATTGCACTACATGCAGTTACATAGAAGTGTTCACCATAGAAGACTGGTTGGTTGAAGGCTACAGGATCCCAGTCTGTATGTGTTTAAATTTATGTTTTCCAACTTCCTGTGACTCTGATCATTTAACAATAATAATGGATACATGTATTAAATATTTTAGATATGCAGTAGATTCACAAGATTTAGAAGCTGAAATGTATAAAGCAGTATACTTTGGAAAACAATTTCAGTCCTGTCCAGAAGATCTGTCAGCTTAATGTGTGCATAGTCAGAGACCACCACACAGAAAGTGGATGGTAAGCTATTTCTATTGTCTAGGGAAAGTGTAATGGGGACTATTGGTCACACGGTTTGTGGATGGCTGGGGTGGGGGTGGGGACTCATGAAAGACAGCTGAACATGCTAGAGCCAGCAAGAGCAGGACTGTGGGAAATGTCCAGTTCCTAGGGTGGTGAAAGGAAGAAGCAGTTGTTGAAGCTAAGAAGTTGTGGGAGCATTTGGCTGTTAAGGAGAAACATGGCCACTGCCAACCTACTGAGAGAGGAGAAGAAATACTTCACATTCCTCTGCCCTCCACCGCTCAGTTGTCACAATCAGAGAAAAGTGAGAAGACATCTCCACACTGTGACCTTCCGCCGGTCAATAGAGCGCATTGTGTTCTCCAAACAGCTGCTCTTCGTTCTAACAGTCCTGTCCCTGGGAAAACAAGGGGGCACAATTCTCATATTTTTGTTTGCTTGTCTCTGTTTTTTGAGATAGACTTTCCCTACTTAACTCAGGGTGGTTTCAAGCTGGCTTCTCACACCTCATGCTTCCGAGTACGCAAATTACAGGAGTTGACCCCACATTGCCTCAGAATTCTCATTCTTTACACTGTTTATGTGAATGAGTGGTTTCGCCTGCACGGATGTAAGTGCACCATGTGTGTGCCTGGTGCTCTTGGAGATTAGAAGAGCTCATTGGATCTCTGGAATTGGAGTTACCCAGTGAGTGCTAGGAAGGAATCTTGCACTCCTGTGGGTGTTGAGAATAGACCCAGGGTCCTCTCTAAGAGCACCTTAACCACTGAACCATCTCTCTAGCCTCTCAATGTTTGGGCTGTTCTCTTCCACTCTTTGTTGTTGTTGTTGTTGTTCGGCTTTTCCAGAAGTTTGAGTGCTAATAACACTCACTGCTTTATCTATGTAATGGTTTACTTAGTAGATTGCCATGTATTTTTAGTAAACAGAACAAAACATAGCAAGAGGAGAAACAAATCCTGGAATTTGTCATCTTACTAGGATTGCAATCCCTGGGGATTTTGCAGCCACAAGATATGAAGCTTGCTAAAGGGTCCCGACATCTTCCTCTTACAGCTCTTAGCCTGGCTGACCTAGCAGGGGGATGGTTGACAGGGACTGTAAGGAAGACTCACCTGCTCACCCCGCTTCTTTGAATTTTTATTATGCCAAGAATAGAATGCAGACTCTTCACCAATGCACTCTGGCCCATGTGACCTGTGCCCTATCTTCCTAACTTGCCTGATGAGGCCCTTCTTTTACATGTAGTTGTATATACGCCAGTTTTCCTCTCAAACACTAACCTCATCCCCCGCCCTCCCCCACCCCTCCCCCACTCTAGGATGCTCCAGGCAATGCTATCCCCAGATCTTTGCTTACCCAGCAGCAGCTGCTGCTTTTTCTTCTCTTCTTCACTGCTGAAGAAAATGTACCATTTATTAGTGCTGATGTTGGATATATTGAACAGAAAGAAAGTGTTTAACAAAACAAAGCCATTTATGTATCAGACTTACTATTGTAATAAAAGAAAAATGTGTTTATTAATCATGAGGACAGATGATGAAGTGGCTGGGGAGTTTGTATGCAAGCCTAGTAATTTGTGCAGAATACATTAAAAAATGAAAAATTAGAAATACTAATTATTGGGTAATGACACGGCCATGGAAATTTTGAGATATATGTCCATTTCCTCCTATCATTGCACAACACCCAGGATTCCTACTGGCTTCCTGTTTGTGGATGCACTTTTCCTGGAGTCCTGCTGTACAGAGGGATGATGGTCAGGACCAGCAAAGCAAGCATCATGGGGACACTTTACCCCCCTGGGAATATCTACATTTTCTAAAGAAACTGGCAACTGACTTCCAAAACTTGTGAACCCGGCAAAAATGAACAACTGCAGAAAAGCTGTTGGGTAAACAGCATCTAAAATAATTCCATCTCTACTGACAGAGATGGCTTCAGCTCCCTGCTGCCTGAACAGTAATATTTATGAGATGCTCTACGGAGGCCTGCAAGTATCACACGTCCGTAATAGACCACAACTCCAGGCTAACACGGACTTAGACAAATAAGGTATGCTTTCTCTCTCTTGTGGTTCCAAGATTTTATTTAGGTACATAAGACCATGCATGTATATATGACAGTGAAACTGTAGGGGAACAAAGGGAATTTGGCAGGGGGATTGAAAAGGAAAGATAGGTAGGGATGTGTTCAACATGTACACTCTTGTGAAACTGTCCTTATGGAACACAGCACCTTGTACAATAGATATAAACAATGAAAATTATTTGAAAGGCACACCAGAGCCCACTGATCCTATCAGAAATCCAGTGGTGGGAGCTTAGAGAAAGGTGTGATTAGGTTTTAAGATTTTTTTAATTAAAGATTTATTTTTATTTTATGTGTGTGGGTGTTTTGCCTGTGTATGTATCTGAAGTTCAGTGGGTGATGCTGTAGCTGTGCAAGCGTGAGGAGCAGAGTTCAGATCCCCAACACTCATGTAAATGCCAGCCTGGCATGGTGGGTTTCCTATAATCCTAGAGTGTGAGAGGTATCCTCACAGCAAGCTGGATAGCTAGACTAGCCAAATCAGCAAGCTCCACGTTCAGGTAAGATACCCTGCCTCAATATATAAGATGGAGAGCAACAGAGGGAGACACTTGCCTCAACTTTGGGCCTACATATGTATGTGTACACACACACACACACACACACACACACACACACACACACACACACACACACAATACCTATATACATTAGCAAGTACACCATATACACATGCAAAAAAAAAGATAAAAAATAGTTATTCTGATTCCTGCATTATAGCTGTTTCTTCTATGTTCCTGAGTGTGTACATGTATGCACGCACACACATATGCTTTCCTTGAAGCTTTCCACAATATTAGGCTGTTATTGATTTTTAACAAATACAACCTTCTAGGAAGGGAAAAATAACAGGAAGTGAGAGTATAAAAAGAATTTGTCTGGACATGTTTTTGAACTAAGCCTCAAATTTATGAGTGCCATTTTCCTCTCAAATTCATATACTATTGTGTGGTGGTCTGAAAAAAAAATGCCCCCCCCAAAAGAGTGGCGCTATTAGGTGTGGCTTTGATTGTGTGGGCATGGCCTTGTTAGAGGAAGTGTGTCACTATGGGGGCTGGCTTTGAGGTTTCTTATGCTCAGGACGCTGCCCAGTGATTCAGTCGACTTCCTGTTGCCTCTGAGTCCAGATATAAGGACTCTCAGCTTCCAGCACTACATCTAACTACATGCCATCGTTCTCCCTGCCACAATGATAATTGACTGAACCTCTGAAACTGTGAGCAAGCCAGTAAGCATCACCCCTCCATGGCCTCTGCATCAGCTCTGCCTCCAGGATCCTGCCCTGTGTGAGTTCCTGTCCTGACTTCCTTCAGTGATGAACACCAATGCTGAAGTGAAAGCCCACTAAACCCTTTCCTCCCCAACTTGCCTTTTGGTCATGGTGTTTCATTGCAGCAATAGACAAAATCCAAACTAAGACAAATTGTTTTTATAGAAAAAAATCTCAGCACCCTTAATCTCTTTGTAATAACAGTTTGTTTTCTGTAAGGGAATGTAAACTTGGCACATGCGGCAGTGGAAACTCCGTTTCTGTCTTTGGTTTGTGAAGGCCAACATTTTGCTCTTGTTGCTTGCAAGGGCTAGACTCTTCTTACCATGCAACCATGGATCTGACCCTAACCCTCCCTTCTGATCTTCAGACTCCCCATGCAAATCAAACCAACTCTCTGGAAATGAGGAACTAGTGTGCTCATTTTTTTTTTTTTTTTTTTTTTTTTTTTTTTACCAAAAATTGTCAGTTTGATAGTTCTTAAGTTTCTCCATTTCACATCTGCCAAGCAAGATACTAGTTCCTTAACATGTTTTTAACATTCATTTTCATTTTATTTTATGTGTATGGATGTTTTGTCTGCATGGATGTCTGTGCAACACATGTGTGTGCCTGGTGCCAACATAGGCTAGATGAGTCCTTCAGATCCTTTGCAATCCTTTGTAGCTATAGATGGTTGTGAGCTGCCATGTGAGTTCTGGGACTCAAAACTTCGGTCCTTTGGAAGAGCAGCCAGTGCTCTTAACAGCTGAACCATCTCTCCAGCCCTTAACATATAGGGAGAATGGCCTTTGGTGCTTGCAATAACTTCTTCATATTCATTCCTGACTTGCTGGTCTCCATCTCTACTCCTGTCTGAGGTGAGTGGTCACTTACAAGGTTTGGTTTCTGAATGAGAATCCTGGAGCCACATCCTATCAAATTCAGCCTCTGAGTAGCCGTTTAAACACAAATGTGGCCTCATGAGCTTGATATCATACATTTTTAATGAAGAAAAACGACTTTATGGCCAGTAAGATGGCTCAGTGGGCAAAGGTGACCTCCACTAACCCAGATGACCTGATTTAAATCCCTGAATTTCGTATGATGGAAAGAACCTACTCATTCAAGTTGTCCTCTGATCTCCTCGTGCATGCTGTGGCACACACACACACACACACACACACACACACACACACACACACTCAGATAAATAAATAGAATGGGGAAAAAAAGACTGTGGGAAGAATAGTCTTTCACAGGGAAGAGCACACCAACTGGTTTTCCAATACCAAAAGGTCAGTCCTGAAAACATACATATAAGTAACATTATATAGACTGAGCAGGTTGTATTTATGAATTTAAGAATATATGTGTATATACATATGCACATATGTGAATGACAAAAATTAATGAAAAAGGAGGTCATGAATTTGAAAAAGCACAAGGAGGGGTATATGGCAAGATTCGGAGGGAGGAAAGGGAAGGGAAAATGATGTAATTATATTATACTCTGAAAAAGTGAAAAAAAGTTTTTAAAAAATAAAAATAAAAGTTACTTTAGTCACCCGGGGAGGATGATATTCATGGTCCCTGCTCCTATAAAGGAGAGGCGGAGGAGAGAGTAATTAGTCTGCTCCAGAACCAGGTCAAGCAGTTTATTTGGTGTTCAGGTGGTGAGTCAGTCCAGAGAGGTACAAGTGTGAGGAGCTTATGAGAGTGTTTGGGGAAGTGAGTGAGTGAGTGAGTGAGTGTGTGTGTGTGTGTGTGTGTGTGTGTGTGTGTGCATGCAGACTAGTGACAACAATTTCTCCTGAAAGTTTCTCTCTCCACCCCGACGCCTTCCATCTATCCTGTTTGCTCCTGTTCTCAGCCTCTCTAGAACTTCTCCACTTCCTCTCAGGCCTGCTTAGCTCCTGTTTCTTTCTCACTCCCTCATATTAGGTGAAAGGCTTCTGTCTGAGAGGTGGCAGGGAGGGGAGAGGGTGGAGAGCGGACCCTCAGCTGGCCGACCCTCAGCTGGCAGACCCTCAGCTGCACCACTGGAACTTGACTGGTTCTCTCTTGCTCCTTTGGCATCCATCTGTCCTCCATGTTCTGTGTATTGGAATCTAAACGGAAGCTCACAGAGGAACTTCTCATGGGCTTGGACACAGCCATCATCTTCCCCACTCCCCTCACCTCCTACTGTCCTTGCGGGTGTCTTTGTCCTGAGGCCCCTGAGCTGTTTGGGAATATGAAGGAGCTTTTCTGGTCCTCTATCCTCGAGGGCAGATAACTAGAGATTATCTTTCTTCAAGGGAGACATTTTATGCAGATTTTTTCCTTTTAAGAATGATCCACAGTCATGCTAAGCCCTGGCTGGCACTGATATAAACACCAGTCTGGCCATTAGGCATCAGTTTCTAAGAACTACCTGTGTCCAAGAAAGGCAGTACAGAGATAAGGAAGAAGACATCTGTATTTATTAGGCTGGGTGCTATTGGGGAAGCTGCAGCTATGTTAAAAATAACATGTGATTCAAAGTTCACAGGATAAATATAGCTAACCGGGAACATATGAGTAACGTTGGTACTGTGGGCTGTGCTCCCAGCCAGGGGATGCTCAGTGCTGAAATTCATTTTTGCTTTGGACATTCCTTAGGCATTCGCAAGGCACAAAGCAAAGACCCCTCTTGGGACTGGAGGCAGCTACGACATAAATAAGAGCCTGTTAAGGAAATAAAAACGTCCCTCGACTTTACGACTACATTGCTTGTTTGGATCGTGCCGTTCTTGTATTCTGTGTTTTGTTTCTATCAGCTCTTTCTTGGTACTGCCATGGTGTAAAAACCTTCCCGTCATCATAGCAGGTAGGTAGCCACCCCGAGGAAGGGGACTGGAGAGAGGACAGCCAGTACTCAGGACTCACTGCCACAGCCTGTGAGCTGCAATGTTGCTTGGCTCTAGCTCTGTTGCCTTTGCTTGATTGGGTATCGGAATTGAGCCCAAGCATCTCCTGGGCCAAAGCATGCACTGTCCCAAGAAACAGCCCCCTCCCAGGGAACTGCACCCCCAGTCCCCAACCTGATTTTTAAATCACACACACACACACACACACACACACACACACACACACACACACACACACACACACACACACACAC
>CABHPR010118294.1:7145-33356 GCA_902168415.1 Peromyscus melanophrys | reverse complement strand
TGTGTGTGTGTGTGTGTGTGTGTGTGTGTGTGTGTGTGTGTGTGTGTATTTCTTATGGTGAAATGTATGAAAAGGATTAGAGGTGGAGCTGCTAAAGTGATGTTGAGATGGTGAAATGTAGGTCTAGGCTAACTTGATGAGAAAAAGGCAAGAAAGGGCTGGAGAAATTCTGTCATTCATTTCTTAAACAAATGCTCGTTCTGTTGCGAATACTGAAGATAAACAGCTGAGTAAGGGAAAGTCCCACTCACATGAAGCTCAGATTCTAATTGGACTTACAGAAATGAACTCAACAATACAGACTATAATTTCAGTTGTATGTGCTGTGAAGAGAACAGGGATGGCTGAAGAGAAATAAGGTGACAGGGAAGGATTTTAGAGAGGAGACTTACACGCTGCCCGTGTTCATAAACTCTGTTTCCAGCAAAACAGATACTCAGGGTGCAGCTACCACTCCCATAGCCAGACACATCTGAGCCCCATGCCAGGTTAGCATCCAAGTCAAGTCTTGATAAGGACCCTGCCAGTTGTACAGCTCCTATAATTTATGGACTCACAGGCCACACCCATCTTCTGAATTTGTAATGAAGGGCTTTCCCTTCCCTCAGGTTAATGTGTTAGCATACTCACTTGACTTACCCTGAAGCATTCTCTCTCTCAGGTCTCTGTGAAGGTAGAAGGGTGTATATGTATCTCTCTGAAGGCACAAAATCCGTTCTTATACTGGATTACTCCTTTCAGCAACTGGACTTGTACTTCCTTTGTTTGCTGCTATCCACTCAGTGTGGTTTTGAGCCTTTTCGTGGGCACATGGTCACACGTAGGCAAGGAGTCCGCACACAAAGCATGTGTCTGCCTGCTGCTTGCCAAAGCTCAGTTCTTCTGTAGGAAGTTGCCATTCCAAAGTGAAGAGTTTGTTTATATGTGTGTGTGTGTGTGTGTGTGTGTGTGTGTGTGTGTGTGTGTGTGTGTGTGTAGAGAGAGAGAGAGCGAGAGAGAGCGAGAGAGAGAGAGAGAGAGAGCATAGTAAGTGATCATAAAAATAATCTCTCTGTAAAAAGAGCTCTAAACGATAAAAATGATAACCATAAGGAGAGGAAGAGTAATCAGTGGAACAGCCTGCATGCAGCACATTAAACTTTTATGTTGTTTTTAATTTTTAGAAAACAGCTGTGTTATCAATATAGAAGTCTCCATTTACATGCATCACACACCAGAAAGGAGTGTTTTTCAGTCAGATATGATATCTGTTTTCAAGTGTCTTGTGACCCCCAACTAAAGTGTGAATTCTTCTCCTGAGCTGATTATTCGAGCACCCTCCACTCTGTGCACTCCTCTATGTTACTGCTTGTTCTGTGTCCCAATTTTAACCTACTCTGTTTTCACAGTCTTATGTATATTCTTTCACAGAAAAAAGATCATGTTATTGTTATTAATTTTGCTAAATTTGGTTTGACTCAGTAAGTTCTCTTCCAACACAGTCTCATCAGGTTTCGAAAGGAAATGTGAGCAAAAGTGAATATTGTTACTTTATAAAATGTAATTGTTTTTAAAATATTTATTCTACAACATTACTTTATTTTTTGAAAAGTTAAATATACATCTTTTTTTCCATTTCTTTGCAGTATTTATAATTGTATTTGTAGGCATGATTTTCCTATTAAGTCTTTATTCCATACCTTTACTTACCCAGAATTCACCTACTAATTCACACGTAATTTGTGTTTACTTCATCCCAATATGGAGAGCTCATTATCTAGGCCTTAATGCCTTAGGAGACAGTTCATTGATGGTGTTTAGCAGATGAGATATAAACTTTTTAAAATCCTGAAGGACCACTGAGATGGCTCAGTGGGTGAAAGTGCTTGCCACCAAACCTGATGGTCTGACTTCATCCGCTGAACCTACATAATCAAACGGTTTTTTTGTCTTTGTTTTGTAAGAAATATTTCTGTTCAAGGATAAGGCTGTAGCTCAGGGGTACTGTACTTGACTGGCATGTCTGAGGCCCTGGCTTCTATCACCAGCACCACACATAAAAGCTCAGAGCATTTCTGCTTTTGACCCTAAACTAAAGAAGCCTCCAGCAGTTCTTCCTCAGTGTCCATGCTCTCCTTCTGTTCTCCTTCTCTTCTCAAGCTGTTGTTCTCAATTTTGGTATTGTGTCCAGATGCCTACGTGTTCTGTTCCCCTCCTGTTCTGTCTCACACAAGAATTGTTTAGAACTGAATGTGATGAACAAGAAAACATGAACTGTAGTAGTCAAAACTGCATGTCTAATGAAGGAATTCAAATTCAGTAGAACCACATAAGGCTTCCAGAAATGGACACCGTACACTTGGAAGATGTGATAAAGTGGTGATTTAAATCACAAGCAAAGGGTGATTTTAGTCAGTGTGTAATGTCAGGAGAGCTGCCTAATTATTAAGAACATAAACTAATATGGTCCCATCCTCACATCCTAGTGAAAGAATTTCTAAATGTATTACATATACTTATTTAAAGTAAAGAGTATCTAGATATAAAATGTGAGATTGGGACTTAGCATGTAACATAGGTGAGTAGCTTCATAACCTTACAGTGAGAAAGGTGAAAATCACAGAAATTGGCATGCTCCTCACATGAGAACCAAAGTTTCTGTGTATAAAGAAAAAGCTAAGGAAAGATAGTGCACAATACTAGAGAGAAAACATATATAAATAGTCTGTACTAGGATCCCAAAACTTTGAATTTAAAAACAGTGGCATTTTTTGCTTATGGGATTATTGAAGATTAAAAAATAATGAAAATCTCTGATATTGATAGAGTATGAGAAAACAGATAAATTCATCTATTTGTGAGGACACAACTCTTTCTTTTTCCTTTTTTTGAAGGGAAAAGACCAACCTGCTTAGAAATCTTCACTAGAAATGTGTGCAAGATGGGAATGTGTATAGTAACTTTGGGCTGTTCTGTGGTTGCTTTCCAGAGTGGGCTATTTCTACCCATCCTTTGTGGCCAGGGTATGGTATTCCACTAAGCCATCTTCACATAAATATCAGGGGGAAAAGAAATGTTACTTTCTTTTGCCTAACTCAAATAAAATCAGCTCACTTTCAATATCAGTTTTTGTTTTATTTCATTATTTAACCAACTGAACAGGATTTTTAAATATAATTAAAGCAATTTATTTCTTCATATCTCCCATGGTGTTTGACAGGAAAAAAAGAGGATAATTTTCTACTTTTAGGGAAATTTAGATGTACTACTGGTAATTATCATCCTTGTTGTGATTATGTAAAAGGGAGACCACTTTTGGACTAAACTTTATAAAGTCTAAATCCTAGGTCCATTACCCTGTGGGGGAAGGAGGTTTAGGGTGTGTGTGTGTGTACGTATGTGTATGTGCTTGTGTGCATACAAATTTACACAAACAGATTTAGAAGTATATGTTTAAAAACAATAAATTTTAACTATTAAACATTGTAAAAAAAACCCCAGCAGTGCAAATATGGGCTGGAAAGCTTCTGCCCCAGATCTGGGCTCTGTTAACTAGTGCTATCCTCATGCTGCCTGGAGTTGCCCTATTAGAGATGATTTATTTGACTAAAAATCTCTTTTTTTTCCTTCTCAAATAGCCCTTTCCAATCAATTCAATGTCAGTGACCAGGATTGGACAGTAAGCTTTGATAAGAAGGAATGAGACAGATCTAGGAAGATTCTGGCCATGTGTGTGGAGGCCCAGACCACTCTGGGCTGTGGCAGAGGAACAGAGTTAGTGTGAGCAGAATTATCTGCTTTCTCACCTTGCAGATTGCTGTGTGCACGCTACATTTCTTATGGAAGTGCTGTTTTCTCCTTTACTTTTCAAGCAAAGACAGTGTCACTTTATATGTGTTCAGAAATTAAAATTGATTTTCATTTGGAAATAAATCCCAGCTCCATCTACTGTGATACAGGAGAGGAGAGAGAGCCAAGATATTACTCAATTTAAAGAATTATCTACAGTAGGTCTCATAGCATGAAAGTCAAGCCTGAACACTCCCTGAGTTGTGTTTCATGTCAGTGGTTGCGCTGGCCTCTCACAGACTTATCCTTCCAGGGGCTGTTTTAGCAACTCATAATCACTCTGAGAAGCTCTGTTTTCCTAAAGAAGCAGCAGCCGTGTTTAAGTTTACATGACCCCAGTTTCATGACAGCAGTAGCAAATCAGATATCTTATCCAAAGGAAAGCATTTTTGGCTTAGAATTCCATCACTCTCATGGTGGGAGTCAGCCTCAGCTCAGCTCAGCACTGCTGCAGAACACTGGCTGTGAATCTTTCAGAAAGCATAAACACAATTGGTATTTATAGCGTTGTTAACATTTGTTGAATAAGTTGTGGGAGTGGTCTGTAAGCCCATCCTAAGCAGGTGGGGCAGGAGTCTTTGTTGTGACTGCAGTGAGATTTAAGGCCAGGACAACAGGATTACAGTGGTTGAGCAATATAGTAAATTAGGAGTATTGGATGCCCTAAGTTACAGTTTCATGCATCCGCAACTCACAGTGCTACAGAAACAGTCCTGAAACATCACTAGCCAGAAGTGTGTTGCACAGATGGCGTTTTTGACACAGTGCAGGGCAGGAACTGTACAATGAAAAGCCAAATAAACGGCCAGGATTAGTCCAATTTTAATTGAAAAGTCTACATTAAAAAACATTGACATTTTGCCAGACTTCCTTGTACATCAAAACCACAATAATGACAAAGTTTCCCTCAATCGACTAAATGAGCATCCAAGCTGTCATTACTGCTCAGTTTTGTGTGTACTCAGGCTCGTCACTTAAGTGAGTAAATAAGTAGTTGAATTATAGAGTAGATGATATAAAGCAAAGGATGCATGTTTTCATGTTTTGTTTTGATCTTTAATCCTCGAGAGTGTTTCAGGAACCCTGAGCTTCTCTCTGTCCTTCTGCCTCATGAGTGAACCCATTTCCTTCAGGCCATCTCCACTTTACTCTGTTACTCAATTTTATTCACTAAGTTTCTTACTAAATGGAAACTTTTTAGAAAGATTAAAAAAGAAAAGGATGGCATTGATTGGGGGAAAAAGCTACATAAAATTACTTGACAGTATGATATATTTTCTATAATAGTTTTAATTAATTTCTAGTAAGATGAAAAGATTTACTTAGAATGCAAAGAAGCCCATAAAATTCCCAGTATAGGGGAAACACTTGACTCAAGGACACATCTTTATAATGTCCAGTAAACTATATTCTGCATACGTTTGTTGTCCTTCCGACTCTGTCTCTGCTAGGATTGTATGTGCTGAGGGGTCTTTCAGGTTTTCAGTTAGCCAGCCCACAGTCAAATTCCTCAGTGAATCTCACTTTGGTGTTCGACACAGTGGATGCCCACAGATATTTTGAGGGAAATAGACTGGCGCTTTCCTACCAGATGTACAGCTGACTCAGTCCCTGCATCTCCACTTGACATGGTGGAAGTATAGTTGTTGGGGTCTGAGGAATAACCCACCCTCTGAATGCAGCTGTTAGCTGCACAGTGATGCCGTCTTGTTAAGAACTTGCTGTGTGCTCACTGCGCTTACTGTTGGCCTTGGTCACTTCTTTGAAGACATTCCACTTATTTTCCAAAGCAGGCGCCTTTATCTCCTGGCTTCCAGTAGCCAGAGATGGAGGTGTTTAGAAAGAGCACATCAACGTTCTAGTCAGAGATACTGTTTGAAATTATCCATGAGCGCAGTGCCGCTGAGCGTTACTGAGTGACATTTGTTTTCCTTGGTTGTATCTGCCCTGACTAGCTGGTTTCTTTCAGATTGGCAGCTGGGATTATGCTATAGTAGATGGACAGCTACAAGAACTGGAGACTACTAAGTCTGGGGCTGGGCCTCGGCTGAGTGTGCTTGGAATGTATGGGCTCAGTTCTGAAGCATTAGTAGGAAAATCTGTGTCTTTCCACAAATGAGTTTCTTCATGTTCTGCACTTGTGTCTCCCTCCATAGCATCACTTGACAGAATTGCTGGTAAAAATACTCTTCCTCTCCTTAACTGTCCCTCTGTGCAGTCTCCTCATTGTGTTCTCATTCTTAACCAAGTGTCATTTTATTTAGCCTGCGGCTGTTTTGGACTTTATAGCATAATGACATGTGTATATATGCCTCCAGCTACTCGGTGCATTTTGAGTGTTGTTTGGATGTTTATGTTAAAAAGTGTCATGCTTCTTAAATACTTATATTTAATTAATCTTAAGGAATACTAAAATCTTATGAAAAGTATGGCCTCCTTGTCATCAGATAGAAATAAGTTTTTGACTGACCTATTAACTGAGATTCTTGGGTTGTTAAAATATATTTCTGACTGTTTCATTAGTGGATAAATTAAGCTTTATAAAAGTATCTCAAACAGTGGCAGACCTTCCTTTAGATTTCTAAGACTTTTTTAGACTTCTTTGTTACTTTAAAAATAAGCTATCCTTGTATACAATATCAAATATAATAGTAAAGAAAGTTTATATTGTCTTTTACCAATCTTTTCACCCTTCCATCCCCTGAAGGAAGGGCTACTGCTAGTTTGGTACGTATGGTTCCAGATTGAACATTAAGATGTTTCTCATATGCATCTGTATACACACATGTAGCATATGTAACAATGTGTGTAACAATATATTTTTATTTACATAAGGTCATACTTTAGGTATACGAAATGTGACTAGAATTTTTTTATCAGTATATTCTAGATTGGTTTTCCCATAGGGTACACTCAGCTCAATTCATGTTGTTTGTTTGTTTCTTTGTTTGTTTGTTTCTTTGTTTGTTTCGAGACAGGGTCTCACTGTGTTGCCAGGCTGGCCTGGAACTCACAGAGATCCTCTTGCCTCTGCCTCCCGAGTGCTGGGATTAAAAATGTGCACCCCTACTCCCAGAAACGCACTAATTTTAATGGTTGAATAGTGTTCCATTATCATCATTAATTTAGGGGTTTTTTTAAACTTTTTATTGTTCTAAGAGTGTTATAGCAAACACTTATATTTAAATGTGTTTGCCTCCATGTGATCCTTTTCTTATGAATATTTACAAATGTGGAATCAGTAGTCCTATCTATAAACATAAAAATCCAACTCCTGAATTTTTAGATATTTTTCTCTATGTCCAGTCTTGCTGTCTTTTAATTCTTAAATGAGATAGAATCACCCGTTCTCAGTTTTACTTATTTCCCTGCTGTCTCCCTCTTTTATGTGCATTACTTACACATTAACTATTCTTTGTCCTATTGTAGTCTCATGTAAAAAAATTACATTTCCCCCCTGAAAGGCTGTTTTCGTTTGTAATGATTATACTCTATGGTGTTTCAATTCTGTTTGTTATTAGCTGTGTATTTCTGGGTCACTTAGAATTTAATTTGAGTTAAGCTTTAACTGCCATTTTAAAATTTTATTGTCCTATTTTTCAGTTCTGGGGCTCAAACTCAGGTCTTCACATGCTAGGCAAGCACCCTTCCACTGAGCTACATCCCGGCCTTTCCGTTTTTAGTTCTGTGAACTTCAGCACTGACTACTAAAATAAAAAGTAACTGTTGCTTTCCTTAGGTTGAGCAGTGGAGGCAGGGGTTGGTCAGGTTTGTAAATGGTTTTAACTGACACGCTGCCTGTTTGACTTTTAGCCAGCTAGAAATGTTATCCAGATAAGGCCATGTGTATTATGTAGACAGTTTCCTCCTTGGGGATTTTCATCTCATTTTTATCAGCTCCTTTGTGTGGACCTTTGCAATTGATGCTGTTGAGACTTTTGTCCTTTAAGAATGGAGTGCAAAGTTAAATATATAATGACTCCGTTGTCACTCGGTTCATATTCATGTGATATCAAAGCAAATTTTTCAACAGTGGCTCTGGAGGGTGTGGAGGCATCAGCTTGCCAGTCAGACACAGCGAGAACCACAGCCTCTTCCCTGGTCTGTGTTCAGATATGGAGAGGGAAAGAGGGAACTTTGCTTAAGTAGTGGGATGCCATGAACCACTCCTAACAACTTTCCAGGGCCTAGCTTTGGTGAAGTCAAAAATGTAAACATACTGACAAAGGCAGTTTGTAAACAAATTATTTAGTTCGTGTTGCCCTTTTCTAATTTTATAGTGCTTTTAGATGCAAAAATATAGGACATAAAACGCAATGTCAGAGTTGTGTGCTTTAAAAAGGGGCATACATATTAACTGCAGCCATATGTTCATGTTATTTCTATCCTAACCTCCACCTCCAAGTAAAACTCTGCATTTATTGTAGGTTACTGCACTGTGCTGAGTTAACTTGTTCTCTTAGTTAATTAAAAAGCTTAGTTCAGAGACTGAGATAGTCTTAGCCAGATGCATTGTTACTAAGTTACAACATCCCCCATCTTTCTTGTCTCTGACTTATATAGATATGTGGCTTCTTTATATATAGCTATAAAATCACTCAGGTATGTGGTAGTTGGCACAAACACAATATGAATGAGCAGCTTGTTAAACATGGCTTCAACACATGTCCACTTGGAGATCCATTAATAAGGTCTCCAGGTAATATTTGAGATGCTATTTATAAAATTTAAATATGTGACTTTACTGGAATATCGGGAGGTATTTCATGATCTTTTTATTATTCTGTATTTCAATACCTGAAATGCTTCTGGGTGGGCTCAGGTTTTATTACAGAAAGTAATAACAAACTATTTACAGAAATAATTGGGAATTGATGAACAAGAATATTATATAATAACCCAAACTTTTAGCAGAAATGTTTAACTGAATGTTTTGCTCAATACCAAGCTGCTCTGCACTGGTCATAGTGAATCTTTTAGCTGTGTCTCTGCTGAATTAAGATGATGTCTATGGCTATTCACTTGGTAAATATTTACTGCACACCTAACTATATACAAGCCCCAGAAACGTAGAAATACTTGGCAGTCTGTATTCTTAAGAAGATTTATGGTATAAGCATTAAGACAGAAAAATAAATTAAAAACCATTCAATAATTAGTGCATTAGATAAACAGGGTAGTTCCATTGCCCCAAGAACAATCAGGCAGGGGCACAGATAGTCTAGATGAGGTCAAAAAAGGTCTCACAAAGCCAGAGTGTCCTGAGCCAGCCTTACACAATAAAGAAGGGAGCTCACAGAGAGAGGAAAGGAAAACAAAACAAAACAAAAGGAGAACAGCAATATTGTAAGGATTTAAAGGCAAATGATACTGGTCACATTAGAGGATGTGAGGAAAGGACGCTGGCAGAATCCAAACCACTGCTTTACTATTTCTCTTAATGGTGGGAAGTTTTTGATTAAACCCCAGCCAGACACTATGTTTATGTGTTAAGTCCTTCATATATTTGCTGCAATAACATCACACGCTTGTGGATGGCTTAGTATACCTACTACCATTCTAAGTGCTTGCAATATCTCACTTACTCCTTTATTGAGCATCTGAATACAGTACCCAGAACTGTTATTACAGGTTTCTGATGTGGAAATTAAGACACCAAAGGTTGAAAACTCCCTACATCACTCAGCTAATACATGAATGCTGAGATTTGAGCCAATCCCATCTGATTACATGCTCTGAGTGTCTGGCCCTGGACTCCGCCATTACTTAGTGATCAGGAATGTGGATAGGAGAATTTTAGTTAGGAAGTCACGTCATCAAATTGCCACTTTAAAACTAAACATCTTGCAAGTTGAGATGTGTTCAACCTCTCAGAAAATCATGAGGGCTGCCAGCTAGTGCTCAGAATTTTGGACTCTGTAGTGTGTTTTCATTTTCTGTATAGCCTTAAATTAAAGGTAAGAATTTAAATTTCTAATAGACAAGTATACTAGTATACTATCTTATTTTTCAATGAATCTATCTAGCTCATTACCTAGACTAACTCTGTTTGAGATCATCTCAGGCCAAAGATGTTATTTTCAATGAAGTTGGTTAACAGGTAAATTGAGATTCATGACCCCATATCAAAATAAGAATTTTATGTAACAAATTTTGAGAAAAGATCCTTGAAAGTAAAGCTCTGAATTTGAAGATGAGTTCATTAATAACAGGTTATGCATTTGATATTGTTAAGCTACCCTGTTACCAACTCACATTACTGAACTTCATACGGGTCTAAATATCTATATCTGTCCTATGATTTCCAACCTCAGTTACAGCCCCCACATTCCCTCTATTCCAAAGGCTGCATGGAAACGTGAGAGAGAACTGTAAACAGACTTACCCAAGGGGCCTTTTCAGATCACACATAATATTCCTCCATGAATCCTCACTGTACCTTAACAGTCACTGCTGTAGTGAGACACTGGAGTATTGTCATGCCCCTCAAGGGATTTGGGACTGGAATTACTGCCTCAGTGACTTGTTTCAGCACTGCCCACAGAGACCTATTTGGTCTCCATGGTAGCAGACATGCATCTTCACTTAATGCTCCCCATCTTCTACCATGCTCCCATGTTGCCCTCATCAAGAATAATCCTCAGGTCTGGGGAGATGGCTCAATGTTTAGGAGCACATCTTCTCTTTTAGAAGACCAGGGTTCGGTTCTCACAACTGCCTGTAACCCCAGCTGACCTCTGGAGAGAGAGAGAGAATGTGTTTACAACATGTACCTGAACGCACATGCACACACACAGAGCATACACTTACACAAATGTATACACATAAAAAAATAAATATTTTGGGGTTGGGGATTTAGCTCAGTGGTAGAGCGCTTCAAGCGCAAGGCCCTGGGTTTGGTCCTCAGCTCTGGAAAATAAATAAATAAAAAGTAACAAACAAACAAACAAACAAATAAATAAATAAATGGAAATTTTGCTGGATGTGGTAGTGCTCATCTTTAATCTCAGCACTTGTGAAGCAGAGGCAGGTAGATCTCTGTGAGTTCGAGGCCAGCCTGGTCTACAAAGTGAGTTCTAGGACAGCCAAGGATGTTACATGGAGAAACCCTGTCTCAATAAATAAATAGATAGATAGATGAATAGATAGATAGATAGATAGATAGATAGATAGATAGATAGATAGATAGATAAATAATCTTTAAAAAAAAGACTTTTCTTCATTTCTCAAATCTGGTTTTGTTCACACAGAACCCTGGACAAGTCATCTAGTTCCTGAGCTAGCTTGTTGTACCTAGCACTCAACAGATCCTTTTGTTCCATAAGCACTGTGCATGAGGCACTGTTCTCTCGGCTGTGCATCACGGAAACACATGATACTCTGGCCCCTCCAGTGTACTGAAGAGGCAGAGTATCCACTCTGTGAAAGATAATGTTTCTGGTAAGGCCAGATCAGGTACATGCTCTGGTCAGCAGTATGAGCAAGCAGTAAGAAAGACTTCCCTGTCTAGCTTTTATACCTTCCTCTGTTAAGCACTGGGAACCTCAAATGACATTGGTCACAGAAATATCACACAAAGAGGAGTTTAGAAGGGACCAAGTAAAGAGACCATCACAATACCCAGTGGTTGAAATTATAGGGACTCAGATTCAGAAGAGAAGTAAAAGAACCTTACAACTGATTATATGTTAAAGAGAAAGGATACCATTTAAAATGTTCTGAGATTCTGAACATACAGTCACCAGCCTGAGGGATGCCAGAATAAAATGAACTTTTCCAGATCTTAGCATGTTTATTTTAGGCATGAGATGGCACGTTGCATATAGCAAACAGAAGCATGGGTGCGCACTCTCTACAGGCTCACAACCCACTGGGTTTGGATTTGGAGATGTTTCCAACAACAGTAAAGTTTGAAGCCTAGTAGAAATCCTTTCTAGGAGAGGAGGTCTCAGTTGAGAACATTGGCATGCACAAGAAGAGAATTTGCAGTGATGAGTTAATTTGTACATAGGAATGAAATTAGCAAAAGATCCAGAGTAAAAGAGAATAGATCTAATGTAAAACCAAAGAAGCTGTGGAAGAGAGTGAAGAAACAGTTGTAACCAACACAAATCACTACTACAGAGGTAGTTAACGCATGAAAATGGCGGGTGAATTTTAAAATGACAGGGAGAGTCTAGACTGGTTGGCGGACACAGGATGTGACTATGCAGCTTGAAGATCATAATCGTTAAAGTGTTCTCAGTTACTGTTGCACTCAAGACCTTTCCTACTTTTTTCACCTTTGACTAACTCAGCATTAGTCAAGAAGCAAAACATTTAGGTCTAAGAATGCTTGATACCTTGAGGACTTGGAAAGAAACTGATTATTATTTAATCTATCGTTATTCTGTTATTGATAGGATAATCACTCTATATTGTGCCACCTAAAACAGCCTGTGTTGTTTACTTTTCTCACTGCTGTGGCAAAATGCCTAACAAAAGCAACTTGAAAGAGGGTTTGTTTGGCTTTGGGTTTTGAGCCTGTGGTCCATTGTGATGGAGGGAGGACTGTAATGTAGCTGGCCACACTTCTTCTGTAGTCAGGAAGCAGAGAAAGATGAATGCTGGTGTTCAGCTCCCTTCCTCCTTTTCTACTTTCTACTCAGTCAAAGCCTGGAACCACAGAATGGTTCCATGCACACTCATGTTGGGGTTTGCAGGCTCAGTTAAGCCTTTCTGAAAATACCCTCACAAACACATGGAGAGGGTGCATTTCCATGATTTCCATGACAGTAAAGAGTGGTCATCCCACGAGCACTTCCTCACAGTGCTCAGTGCTGTACTGGCTCTATCAAAGTGGACCTTTCAGAGCCAGGAACTGTGCTGCTCGTCTGTAATCCCAGCACTTCAGAGGCAGAGACAGAAGATCACGACTTAAGAGGGCAGCCTAGACTGCCTTTTGCGACCATCTTAAAAATAAAACAAAACAAAAACTTTCCAAAATGTTTAAAAGAAAAAATTGAAATTTTTGAAAGTTATCTCATCAGCTATATCTTTTCCCAGTTTTGTTTTGTTTTGTTTTCAAACAGTGTATAGAAAGTCCTAGGAATATTCCTAGAGCCTCATGCATGCTAACCATGTCTCTTAGTTAGGGTTTTTATTGCTATGAAGAGACACCATGACCACAGCAACTCTTATAAAGAAAATATTTATTGGGGTAGCCTACAGTTCAGAGGTTCAGTCCATTATCATCATTGTTGGGAGCATGGCAGCATACAGGCAAATGTGCTGGAGAAATAGCTGTAACAGGAAGTCGATGGACAGTCACACTGAGGAAGCTTGAACAAAAGAGACCTCAAAGCCTGTCCCCACAGTGACATACTTCCTCCATCAAGGCCATACCTCCTACTAGTGCCACTCCCTTTGGGGGCCATTTTCTTTCAAACCACCACATTCCACTCCCAAAGGCTTATAGCCATATCATAATGCAAAAAAAAAAAAAGAAGAAGAAGAAGAAGAAGAAAAGAAGAAGAAAAAGAAAAGTGCATTCAGTCCAGCTTCAAAAGTCCCCATAGTCTACTATTAGAGTCTCACCAATGTTTTAAAGTCCAAAATTCAAAGTCTCTTCTGAGATTCATGCAATCTCTTAACTGTAATCACCTGTAAAAATCAAAATAAAAAAGTAGATTACATACTTCCAACATATAATGGCACAGGACATACATTACCATTCAAAATCACAGGGAAGGGAGCATAGCAAGGAAATACTGGAACAAAGCAAGACCAAAAATCAGCTGGGAAGACTCCAAACTCTGCATGTCCATCCATATCTGATGTCAAAATGCTCTTCAAATCTCCAACTCTGTTCAACTTTGTTGACTGCAACACACTTCTTTCTCTTGGGCTGGTTCCACCCCCTATTAGCAGCTGTCCTCCACAGGTAACCCATGATTCTGGCATCTCTAACATCTTGGGTTCTCCCAGGCAATCCAGGCTTCAACTTCAGAGCTTCACACAGTGGCCTCTCTACTAGGCTTCCGTTCAGTAACACCCCTGACACATGCGGCCTTATTCCATAACTCCTTTCTTCTATTCTTAACTCTAAACTCAGAGCCACATGGCCAAAGCTGCCAAGTTCTGCTCCTTGCTGGGCCCCCTCATTCAATTATATCTTCACCAGCTTTCTGTCCTTCACTGACTAAGCTTGGCTGTCCTGAAACTTTCTCTGTAGATCAGGCTGGCCTCAAACTCAGAGGTCTGGCAGCATCTGCCTTCCCAGTGCTAGGATTAAAGGTGTACCCCACCACACCCAGCTCTAAGCTTTTTTTTAGTTCCTTTTCGAAAGTTGGAAACTTAGCTGGGTGGGATCTTGCCCTGAGGTCACCACTCCCTATATTCCATTTCTTAATCCATTCATCTCCATGAACACAGAATTTAGCTCCATTTCCTGGTGCTCTTTTTTCTCTTCAAAATTTTTATTTTGTTTTTACCTTGCTCAACTTGCTCTTTTTCATTATAAATCTTCATTAGAGTTACCACTAAAAACCACACAAACAGAGTCTATACTAGGCTGTTTTGAGATTTGCTCTGCCAACAAAATTAATCCAAAATTCTTCACTTTAGCCTCAGGCAGACAAAAGGCAGCTACTTTCTCCACCAAACTATCACAAGAATGATTTCTGTGTAACATACTAAAATTTTTCTTTTCTGAAACATCTTGAGGTAGACTCCCCACAGTTCATTAAATCACACTCAGCACCACTGTCTTCCATGCTCCTGCTAGTATGACCATTAAGCAGTGCTTAAAGCATTCCACTGCTTTCATAACCCAAAGTACCAAAGTCCATCCTCCAAACACATGGTCAGGTCTATCACAGCAATACCCCAGTCCCTGGTACCAACTTCTTCTTAAGGTTTTGACTGCTGTGAAGACACCATGACCACAGCAACTCTTTGAAAGAAAACATTTAATTGAGGTGGCTCATTTATAGTTTCAGAGGTTCAGTCCATTATCATCATTGTTGGGAGCATGGCATACAGGCAGACGTGGTGCTGGAAAAATAGCTGAGAGTGCTACATCTTGAAGGCAACAGGAAGTTGATGGACAGTCACACTGAGGAAGCTTGAACAAAAGAGACCTCAAGCCTGCTCCCACAGTGACACACTTCCTCCAACAAGGCCACACCTCCCTTTGGGGGCCATTTTCTTTCAAACCATCACAACTTGTTCCACCCCTGAACTATACCCCCAGACTCCGTATCTCTTTAGTTCAAAACAGTATCAAGTGAAAGCCATTTTATGTTGTATTAAGACAGATACATGAAATTCTGTCTGTATTAAAGGTGTATGTGGTATTGGGTCATGGTGATTTAGCATGTCTCTGGTCATAGCATCATTGGCCATTGTCTTAGTTGCTTTTCCTGTCCCTGTTATAAAAGGCCTTGACAAAAGCACCTAAGGAAAAAGAGTTCACTTTGGCACCTAGTCAAGGGCATAGTCCATCCTGGTGGGGAAGGCATGGTAGCAGGACGTTGAGATACTACATCTACAGTGAAGAAGCTGCAACTCAGGAATGTTGGTACTCAGCTCACTTTCTCCTTTCTATGCAGCCAGGACCCAAGCCAGGGAGTGATGCTGCCCACTATAGACTCCGTGTTCCCACTTCATTAACCTAATCAGGGGAATCCTTCACAGGCCTGCCTAGAAGATAACCTAATCATCAGACATTTCTCAATGGTGTCCTCAGAGGCTTGCCTCATAGGTGACTCTAGGTCCTGTAAAATGGACAGTCAGCTTACCCATCATAGTCATGCTCTTGTGGGGATGTTCTTCCATATGTCAGTCCACTACTTTCCCACCTACCCACCTCTTCCTGTGCCCTTTCTGCCTTCTCCCTTCCTCATTTAGATAGATTCTCAAGTATAACCGTTCCTCCTGGTTTAGCTCTGGGTCTCTTTGTGTGTGTTTCTCCTGTGTTCTTCCTGAAGTGTAATCAGTGAGTGTTTCAATCTGTGGTCCAGAGCCCTGAGCCTTACCCCCTATATATACCCTGTTTTCTATACATCAAGGTTTCATGTAAGATTTCATTTCAGAGAGAGGGAAGGGAAGGGGAGAGACCACATACACAAGACAGCAAAACCAAAGCAGGTGGCTTCAGTTTCTCTTTGGAATGAGTAACACCCAAATCAACACCCCCATCTCTCACCTCAGAGCCAGGCTTGGACTTTCTTTTGCATATTTGACTGCAGATTCCACGAGATTGACAAGTTACTATCTTTCTCCTGTAAAACTGGTCTATACAACAGAAACCCCTACTTCTGCTCATTGCTTTACTACTCTCTGAAACTGGAAACTAAGACAAAAGGAAAGTGAGAGAGTTCTGTCTTTTTACTTCAGTGCTCAAAGTCATCGGTCTCTACATCCTATTGATTTTTAAGATGTAATTTTCACACTCACCCTTTGTTTCTGTCACATAGCTTCTGCAGGATTAAGGTGCTCAACTCAGCTTTCTGACTGCTCTCTAAAGCTCTAAAGAGATCACTGTGTCTGTGGACTCTTAGCTCAAAAAATACACTTCAAAATCCAAGCTATATTTCAGTTTTCTAGAATGCCAGCCACCATTATGAGCCTTCGTAAAGACTCAAAACGTTTCTTCCTTCCCTGTTTCAGCTGTATTGAGTGACCACACTGAATCCCAAACTTAGTAACAACAGCATTTGATTCAGTGCTTTATAGCATGAATGTACTAAGTACAATGCTGAACTTCACACATATCATCTATTAACTTTCCAAACAGTTCTGTGAGCAAGGTATTGTGATTGCCTCTGTTTTCTAGAAGGAGAACAGAGATTAATCTATTTGCCCAAAGTTGGATAGCTAGTGCTAAGTGCAGAGCACTGAAACAATGTGTTCTCTCTCTCTCTCTCTCTCTCTCTCTCTCTCTCTCTCTCTCTCTCTCTCTCTCTCTCTCTCACACACACACACACACACACACACACACACACACACAAACACAAATGAAGAGGTTTTGGGGGTTTTTTTGCAATTTCTTTCTTTCTTTCTTTCTTTCTTTTTTGATAATTTGACAGTGAGGTTTTTTAGTGTGAACTTGGTAGGTCCTGTTAAAATGTCAAAAGGTTGGACACACAAACCAGCCCTTGCCTCATTATGCTGTCCTATTACTGCATCTAAACACACTTTGGTCAGTGAAATGTTGGTGATGACATAATAGATAATTCATACATTTTATACTTACCTTTCATCTGCAAGCTTATGTTTTTCTTGTGCTCAGCCTCATCCCTAACACCTTACAGTGCGCCTAACAGATGAGGAAACAGGAATGCTGAAGGATTGACAGATTGGCCTAGAAAAGAAAGCTGCTTAGGTGCAAATTTTGACTGTGCCATTTAATTATCTTAAGCTAGATAGCTAGGATCTCTTTCTCTTTCCTTACCTATAAAATGAACACAATAATGTTATGATAAAATTTAAAGTGACTTAGGAAAATTCCCGGGGAAAGTAAATTCCAAACAAGTAGTTGTTAGCTGCCCTCGGGGACTATTTGTTGACTCCATATTGAGGATCTAATTTATGCAAAGCACTTTGCCCTGGTGTTCATCCAAACATCACTTTTATTGTTAGTTTATAGGTAAGAGCATTTAAACTTGGGTTAGGAAACAGCATTAGCTCACAGAGTTTGTGGCTTGCCTTTACTCACTAGACAGATTGTTTCAAAGTATTATTCAACTTCCCAACTACATTCACTCTTCTTCCTATGGGAGGAATATATTCTTTTTTATTTATTTATTTTTATTTTACATACATTGGTGTTTTGCCTACATGTATGTCTGTGTGGGGATGTCAGATCCCCTGGAACAGGAATTGCAGATAGCTTTGAGTTGCCATGTGAACTGGGAATTGAACCCGGGTCCTCTGGAAGAACATCCAGTGTTCTTAACTGAATAAACAGTAAGACCTAAGCAGAAGGTCAGGTGTGTGTGGTTCAAGGCCTGCCTGAGCTGCTTAGTGAGACCCTGCTGGGAGGAACGAAGAATGGAGGGAAGGAGAGATGGACCTAATGAAACTATATATTTTGTGCATTTCCTGATCACTGAATGCATAAATGAATAAATGCTTTCATTGTTTCTACAAGGTCCTTGTAAAGACCATTAGAGTTCTCCTCAGCATATTAAAGTTTGAAATTAGTATTGGATAATGATTGTATTTCCTTGTTTATGATCTATTAAGTGTTTTACAGCATGAAGGTCCTATTGAGCATACAGAAATTGAAAACCTACTCTCTTAGGGATTACAGTTACAACATTTACAAGGTGAACATATATTTTCTTATGGGGTCTTATAGAGCATACAGAAATTGAAAACCTACTCTCTTAGGGATTACAGTTACAACATTTACAAGGTGAACATATATTTTCTTACGGATTTAAGGGATTTTTTTTTTCTATCTTTTAGTCTTGGAGTTAAGACTGGACTGCTTGCTGGTATCCAAGGGCCCTGTGTATTCCGGCTTCCTTTCTCATCACAAGTCTTTGAGCGTTTATTCATACACTCAGATTAGAGATCCAGGGCAGATATAGAAGGCCTCCTTTCATAGCTACTGTGTTTTCATGGGAGGAGACAGACATAACAAGTAAACAAAGTAGCTGGATAGCTATAGCTCTGTCTGGGTCTTCCCGGCAGGAGTCTTCTCCCATGTTGAGGGGGCTGGGAAGTAGTCATCTGTGCCAAGTGGACAATAAGAGCATAAAATAGGGTATGTTTTGCAAAACACACACACACACACACACACACACACACACACACACACACACACACACACACACACACACAAAGGGCACACACATGCTGTTCTGCTTAGTTGGTCCTGGCTGCACTGTCTCATGCTGGGACACAGCATATGGCTTTTACTTTGTTATTTAGCCCCTGAGGTTCAGAGAGACTGTCAACAATAATGATCTTCCTGTGGCAGAAGTCATGCAGTGTCAGGCCATTTTTATAGGTACTGTACTGGGTTTGGTTTTTTCACCCTCCTTTCTACTTGCAGGTTGAAATGGAGACTAGAATCAAAGCAGCAACAGTTTTTCTAGCTGCCTGTAAAAGAGCAGCTACTCGTGGATCCAGATGATACGAGTGGAAAGTGAAAAGCAAGAAGACAGTAACGAAGCAAAGAGGGATGCTGTCTTACTGTAATAGCTCCTCTCTGCTTCATGCCACTGAGAAAGATGAGAAAGATTGTAGTTTCGTAGAAACTTCCACCGTACTGCAGGGTGATCTTGGCCTCAAGTACCCTGGCCAGGTGCCAGGGCCCCTGTGGAAATATGGGTTGATTTTCAACATGAAATTAGAAACAAGTATGAAGTAACATTTTGGGTGGCACTTGTTCTCGTGCCTGTAATTAACTTCTCTTAACCCTCACACTTGTCTGTACCCCTTTCAGGCCGTTGAAGCTCAAATCCGAAGTTTTGGACAGACACCTTCTCAACTGCTCATAGAGCCCCACCCTCCCCGAGGTTCGGCCATGCAAGCGGTGAGTGCAGTCTCCACTCTTCTTCAGCTCGTACCTGCTCTCCACACCAATCCTCACCATGCATGAGATCTCCACCATTCCTGGGCCTGCTCACAACCAGCAAACGTTATCACATTCTCCCCTGGAGTCCTGAGAAAGTACACAGCTACAGTGCTCTCATACTTCATCAGCTCCGTGGTTTTTGTTGCAAGGTTCAAAGGGACACAATTGTCCACGTGTAAAAATTTAATTTTTTTCTAGTTGGATCCTGTTTCTTGATTTGTTTTGCTATTATGTTTATTTTTAACATCCCACTGTATTTTCCAGTTTCAGAATTTTAAAATTATTCCTATGTATAGGTTCACTAAAGGTCAGAACCTGGAGGAGAAGGAATGAATGGGAGTTTGGCATACACAAACCTCGATAGCTTAAAACAGTGGTTGATTGTTTCTTGTGATTCAGACACTGATGCGCATGTCTTACACTCTTTTCATACTGGCTTATTAAGTCACCACTGGGAGTGGCCTGAGAATGGTGGCTCCTCTTTCTGTGTGGACTTACATCTCTTTCACCCTAAAGACAGGATGGGCCACTCCCATGGTAGATCAGTAACTGATGAAGCTTCTTGATCCCTGCTTTGAACTCATACATCATATATGCCATATTTCATTGGTCAAAACAAGTCAAAAGCCAGCCTAGAATCAGGACTTGGGCAGCAAAATGATAATGATGTGGCTATTCTGCCTTTAGTTTCTGAACTATGTGTTGGGGGGGGGGGGCAGGTTGCCAAACCAACAAATTGATTCACATGATGAAAATATTTTTAAAAACTGACTATAGGTATTTTTTTCTTGCATTATCCCTCATAAAACAGTTTGCTCCTTACTGTTCTAGATCTAGACTAGAGACCATAAAATCTATATGCATTAATCTTATGAACATCTTATGATAAATCTAAATTCCATGCTGTGTCATGGAGATGGCAGTATTGTGACAGATAGTAGGAAGGTAAGATGAACATCCAGGAGAGCCTGAGACAGAGGTGATACCATGCTGGCTGGCCTCTGATCTTTTTTCTCTCTCCTCCCTTTTTTCTGTGTCTTTTTCTTTCTTTCTTCTTAATGCCCTTTTTCTTCCTCCAAGAGTTTTCCCTTTTTTCTATAGTAACGTGACTTGGCCATAATAAACTACAAACATTTAAAAAATTATTTGTATTACCATTGCTCTGGTGTTTTTAAACCAGTGAAATCAGATTTAATCAGAGTCACCTCAAGGGTGACTCCAGTGCACAGCAAGACACACAAAGAACACGTGCTTAGCAAGAACAATGAGAGATGATGCCCTAAGTGTAGGAAGAATGATTTACATTTGGGCATATGGATTCGTCTTGCCAATTGCTTGGGATGGGACTTGGGCTGCTGGGTGATGGCTCATGGAAATCCTTGCACTGCTCCACTGCCTTGCTCCAGGGTGACTGCATAGCTGTGGCTCCTGGGCCTGTGTACCATTTCTTCCTTGTGGCAAAAGATTATTGGCTCCTGGAGGCAGAGCTGTAGGGTAGAAGGCCCTTATTATCTTTATCCTTTGAGTTGAATAGCTGAACTCCTTTTCAGAACTGTACAAATTCTATTTTTAATCTGATACCTAAGTGGGTAGCAAAGAAAGGCACATTAAAAAGAAACCAGTTTTCAGCAAACATACCATTAATCTGGGGAGGCTGAATGAGATTTGGCTAGCTGTTTCCTACTTTTTCTCAGCCTGGCTAGCAGAAGCTGCTAGGATTAACAAGAGTTCTCAGTTTATCTACATTGACACAGCCCAGCCCAGCAGGACAGAGCATGCTCTCTTTCCCAGAGTTCCTGTGGTGGCTTGCTGAGCTGCATCCTCAGGATGGAGCATGTTCTCCTTCCTAGGATGTAATGGAGCTCCCAGAGTTCTGCCTGAAGAGCTAACTGGAGGGACAGTGGGTTGTAAACAGTAGTGAACAGTTGTAGAAGTTGAGTCTGTTGCCTGCTGTGGAAAGTATCTTGTCCTTGCCACATAGCCAAGAGGTGGCCCTAAGATTCACTATGTAAACATGATGTTCTTCCTACACACTGGGTTGTTTTTTTGTTTGTTTTCTTCATGCTTTTTAAGGCTAGAAATATCAATTTAAGCCTAATAATATTTACAGTATGAGCTGCAAATCTCAGAAAAATGTAGGAACTTCCTTTCAGGGAGACTTTATGATTATGTTTACTCTGATTTTCTCTGAGTTTATAAATTGACTTTAGTAAATCTTTTTAAACAATATAGCTGAAAAATAAGGCTGGAGATGCAGAAATGGTCTTCATTTGCTCTCACTGGGTTTTTTAAAAGCTTGCTTCTAGGACATTGTCATTGCTCTTCCTCATCTTCTAGATCTAATTTCATAAAAACCATATAAATAGATCTTTGTATAAAAGATTACTGATACCAGGTTTTTGTTTTTGTTTTGTTAGAATTAAGGGCCTGCTTTTTATTGATTGATTGTTTTTACTAACATTCAGATGCGTTTCCATCCAACTGCCTCCCACCATGCACACATATGAATATAGCAGAAATTAAAGCCGCCTCGTGCTGCGATAAGTGCAGGAGCCATAATATACACCAGGTGTAGTAATTAGCAGGCACACGAAGGCTGCCTATTTGTCTGGTTTTGCTGCTGTTGCTGTATCCCCCTGTGTTTTCACACCATCAGATAGTTGGATTTAATTGAGGCCACATCAGATGAGGCATTACTGACACCTTTAATTGAATGAGCATCCAGGGAGGATTAACTCATAATATTGATTGGCTTTTAGCCACTTGCTCAGAAGGGTGTCTGGGTAGCTTATTAGTTGCCTTTATTTACACCTTTATGCAAAGAGTGCAAATAGGAAATCTTAGTGCAATATGTTTTTCTAAGTACTCTTAATAACTTTTTTAAAAGGACTGATAATAAAAATGCAAATGTATTTAATTTTTTATTAGCAGTTCTGAATAAATGTGTTAAATATATGTGCCTCCACATTTACATGTACCTGGTGTTTTGAAATACGGCAGCAGGAAAGTGGCCAGAAGCATTTCATCCAAGTGTTTCGGGTCTGAATGACACTAATCAGCTATTAGAAAACAGACACGGTCGGAGAGAATGCGGAGAATGCACAGTGCAATCACTGTGTGCTAGCAGAGGACCACAGAGGACAAATAAAGCCAATACATTAGAGCAGCGTTTTATGTGGCTTAGGTCATGACATATGGGCTATAGGAATGATCCAAATCCTTAGTAGTCTTCAAGATTTATTTTGTTGCTGATTATTAGAGAGTATTTTGCATAGTATTTTAAATTAATTTCTGACTCTTCTAAGGACAGATCAAAAATGTCTTGAGCTTTAAGAGTTTTTTGTTGTTGTTGTTTGTAACTGAGAGGGAAAGCAAGCATCAGTATTTCTCTTTATCCTATTTATGGCTTATGTACTATACAAACATATTTTTACAAGTACATGTACATTGCTTTGAAACAACTTTATAACTAAGTTTACATATTACATTCATAAATTCTCCACTATAATAATAAATGCATGCTTCCTACTTTTAAAAACTATATTTGTTTTAATCATTTCTGTCTCAGTTGTCAAAAATCTTCATGCTCAAGGCTTCCTTTTGATTGTCTTTGGAAATTACCTTAGCTTGCTTTCATATTCTTTGCCTATTCTCATTCTTTTTATTTTTGTTTAAAATAAAAAGATCACTGGGTGACACATAATAGCAACTGGAATGGATTAATACAGCCCCCACTACTTTGAATCTAAATCACACCCATCTCTTAGTATTGCATGACAGTAAGCAAGGAAAGGGAGCCAATAAAATTTGTAGACTTTTCTTTTAAATATTTATTTAATGTGCACTGATGTTTTGCCTGTATATACTCCGTGTAAGGATGTCAGAGTCCCTGGAACTGGAGTTACAGACAGTTGTGAGCTGCCATGTGGGTGCCGGGAATTGAGTCCTCTGGAAGAACAGTCAGTGATCATAACTGCTAGGCCATTCTCCAGCCCAAATTTGTAGACTGTTAAAGTATTCAGTTAATGCATCCTACTTCAGTCACCAAAAATATCAACATGAGCTGAAGATGTAGTTCAGTGGTAGAGCATTTGCTTAACATGTTAGAGGCCCAATGTTCAGTCTCTAGTGCTTGAAAAAAAAAAAAGTGCTAATGCCATAGGCAAAGCAAGCCAATCCTAAGCACAGTTGTGCAAAACTTTCTGAACACCACATGTCTTCTTGCAGCCTGTTTTAACATGATCTTCCTCTTCTTCTCCCGTTTCCTTTCTCTCTCTCTCTCTCTCTCTCTCTCTCTCTCTCTCTCTCTCTCTCTCTCTCTCTCTCTCTGTCTTCTCCTTGTTTACTTGGGTCTTGTTTGTCCACTCAACAGTATCTCCTCCTGCAGAGTCCATTGATGTTCACAGACCAGGCCCAGCAAGATGTCATCATGGTCCTAAAGTTCCCTTCCAACTCCCCTGTGACCCACGTCGCGGCCAACACCCAGCCAGGTTTGGCAACTCCTGCTGTCATCACTGTCACTGCGAACAGGCTCTTCGCTGTGAACAAGTGGCACAACCTTCCTGGTGAGTGAGAAACAGACTTGGACATTAGTCTCAGTCAAAATGGTGGGTAGTTTAAAGGCTTAAAGAGATCCCGCCTGAGGCATCTAGTGTAAATGTTAAAACACAAGCTGTTTCTAGCACCTGATGGTTTCCGTTTGATCCTTGTCAATAAATACTGTTTCTAACATAATATTTTCTTTCTAACAAAATAGTTTAGTATAATGGTACTCTGTGTTCTGCCTGTAAATGGCATATGTTTATCAGGTAACCACTTCCCAAATCATTCATTTGGATTACATCTGACGAAAAACTGTCTTTTGTCTAGACTCTACCAGAAGTTCTACTTTTTTTGCTCTCTTGAAGCTCTGATGATCAAACCTGAAGTCCTATACAGCAAATGCCGTTCCAGTAGTTAAAGCTCTGCCCCCAACTAATAGGTTTTCTGTAAAACGCAAAAATAGGTTTCTCTGCCAACGCAGTAAGCCAGATCAGGCTGATGTGAAAAAGTGAAAGAACAGATTTATTTTGAGAAAAGCAGCTCCCGTTGAGTCCTCCAGTCCCCAGAGACTGATTTGGGAGAAGGAGCAGGAGAAAAATCACTCAGCCGAACTAAAGTAGGGTGCTTATGTACCCTTTAGGAGAGGGGTGATGAAGTGTCCACCACAAGCTGGGTTTGTGCCCAATTATAATGCTTTGGGTGAGGACTTGGGCCACTGGCAACTTCAGGGGAGGAGCCACCACAGCCACCAAGAATGCATGTGAAAACTGGGCTTTTTGGTGACTCTTCTCCTTTGGAGATTCTCTGAGAGGGAGTGCAAGGTTTGAAGAGAGAGAAATGAGGCTTTCCAGATCAAACAGGAATGAGTTGGAGATTTCATACTGAACACCAACCTTATCCCTTTATTCATGGCTTGGTAGAATTTGTTGTGGAGCATATAAATTACAGAGTACAAATACTGCATACCCGTTAGCACCGTCTTCTTCCACTGAGTGCTAAATAGCCATATTCAATTGAAATAATTGTTAGAATCCAAAATCATCTATCTTAGTTAAGATTTCTATTGCTGTGAAGAGATACCATGACCACGGCAACTCTTATAAAGGAAAAGCATTTAATTGGGGTGGCTTGCATTTCAGAGGTTCAGTTCATTATCATCATGGTGGAGAGCATAGTGGTGTCCAGGCAGACATGGTGCTGGTTACATCTTGATAGGCAAGCAACAGGAAGTAGCCTGTCTCACTGGGAGTAGCTTGAGCTTTGGCTTCAAAGCTCACTCCCACAGTGACATACTTCCTCCAACAAGACCACACCTACTCCAACAAAGCCATACCTAATAATGCCACTCTCTTTATGGGCCATTTTTTTTTCAAACCACCACATTCCACTCCCTGGCTCTCAAAGGCTTATAGCCATATCATAATGCAAAAATGCATTCAGTCCAACTTCAAAAGTCCCCATAGTCTGTAACAGTCTCAAACTTGTTTCAAAGTCCAAATTCCAAAGTCTCTTCTGAGACTCATGGCAATCTCTTAACTGTAATCCCTTGCAAAATTAAAACCCAAAGCACATCACATACTTCCAACATATAATGGCACAGGACATACATTACCATTCCAAAATGTAGGGAAAGGAGCATAGTGAGGAAATACTGGACTAAAGCAAGACCAAGAATCAGTTGGGCAAACTCCAAACTCTGCATCTCCATGTCTTATGTCAAAGCACTCTTCAGATCTCCAACTCCTTTCAGCTTTGTTGACTGCAACACACTCCTTTCTCTTGGGCCAGTTCCACCCCTGTTAGCAGCTCTCCTTGGCAGATATCCCACGACTCTGGCAACTTCAACATCTTGGGGTCTCCAAAGCAATTCAGGCTTCAACTTCACAGCTTCACACAATGGCTTCTCTAGGCCTCCAAGGATACTCCTAACACATACCTGTCCTTGGTGGCTTTCCTTAGTCTCAGAGGAAGATTCCATAATGCCTTTCTTATATCCTTGACTCTAAATCCAGAACCATGTGGCTTAAGCTGCCAAGTTCTGCTGCTTGTTGTGGCTGAAACAGAGCACCCTTATTCAATTACATCTTTACCAGCTTTCTGTTTTCCATGGTTTTCTTTACTGCCTAAGCTTGACTGTTCTGGAACTTGCTCTGAAGACCAAACTGGCCTCAAACTCAGAAATCTGCCGGCCTCTGCCTTCCAAGTGCGGGGATTAAAGGTGTGCACCACCACCACCACCACCACCACCACCACCACCACCACCACCACCA
>CABHPR010118292.1:0-16986 GCA_902168415.1 Peromyscus melanophrys | reverse complement strand
GAGTCAGGCACGAGATGGAAAGACCCACGGACAGTCGCTGAGACGCGGACACGAGACACACACCGACAAAGACAGGCTGATAGAGAAGAACCCCTGGACAGAGTGTCACAGACAGGAAGGAGGACAACCTGAGAAGAGAGACAGGAAACCAGGGGGCCTCAGCTGGGCTGGGCTGTCAGAGCCTGCGCGATCCTCCCTCACTTCCATCAGTGACTTAGGCGACCCTGCTCTCTAGGGAGTCTCCCGGCTTAGTCACTCCTCATTTCTCCTTGCTAAGCTTCTGCCTGTGTGTGTCTTTTGCATCCCCATATGCTTTCTCCGGTTCACGTTCATCCTGACCCCAATATGAAAGCCTGCATGTAGTTTGGGGGTGGAGGCCTGAGAAACGAAAAGTGTCCTCTGGTTTATCATGGGTTCATCATCTCCTGCCATCCGACCTTTACAGTCAGAATAGATCGGCCTTGAGCCACAATGCCAGGAACTGAGGAGCCTGAAAGCTGGGAGGCTGGCTGTCAGGAGATGGTTGACGAAGGAGGACAGGTAGGAAGGCTAAAACTCAAAGCCAGGTGGAGACTAAGACTAATTGATTCAGAGAAATACAGAGACCTGAAATGGAGAGAGTAACCAGCTGCCCGAACCCCATAGATGCAAGACTAGTGTGTCCCACCTTCTCAAAGGGCCTTTGGACATCCCTCCCTCCAAACGGCAAAACTGCTCCTTGTCCCCACGCCCCAATAAAGAGCCTTTGATTTGAGGAATGTCAGTGAAGAGGAAGAATAAGGCTACTTCAGACAATACTGCCTAGCTTCCACCTTGGGTTTGCCTGCTAAGATTTTTCCCTGCGTGGGGCTGGGACAAAAGATATTTTCAAAATTCCCAGGAATGTAGGTGGTCTGGGAGACATTGACATTCTCAGATAGTGTTGTCTGAGTGGGCACTTCTACCCACAGCTTGGTCTCTGAATTGGAGAAAAAAAAATATTGAGTTACCAGTTTCTATACTGGCCTTAACTGAATGGGAATCGGAATAGAATAAATACACTGGCAATCAGACTGTGTGCTGCAGTGAATACGATTCACACACAGACATGGACACCGAGAGACAAGACAGACTGAGATTTAAGGTCGGGAACAATGGGATAAACAGAGTGAGAAAGGAATGATACCTACACACGAGTAACTGCCGAGGGCTCCCGGATCCAAAGCGGCTTAGCAGACAGTGAAATGGAGGAGAACAGAGGCCAGCAAAGCAGCTAGATGGGTAAAAGCACTTGCTTCAAAACCCCGAGGTCCTGAGTTCAATGCTCAGAACCTAGGGTGGAAGGAGAGAACCAGCTCTCAAAATTTGTCTCTGACCTTCACATATACTGTAGCATTACACACACACACACCAACAACAACAACAACAATAACAAATAAAAACTAAGTAAAAATAAAACAATAATTAGGGCTGGGCCTGGTGGCCCACACCTTTGATCCCAGCACTCAGGAGGCAGAGGATACTTGAGGATCTCTGTGGGTTTGAGGCCAGCCTTGTCTACAGAGGGCGTTCCAGGACAGCCAGGGCTACACAGAAAAACCCTGTAAAACCATACAAACAAAACACATAATTCCTTCAAGTTTTAAAACAGATCAAACCTTAATTCAATGCAATAAGTATTAGACAATTCAAGCACAGTTTACTGTGGTATATTATCCCAGTCTTTGAAGGGCTGGCAGATGGTTCAGTGGGTAAAGGCACCTGCTGCCAAGCCTGACAACCTGAGTTCAATCCCTGGGATCCACATGGTGAAAAATTAAAAAAAAAGAATCAACTCCTGCAGGTTGAGCTGTGACTGCCATACATGTACCATGTCAAACACACACACACACACACACACACACACACACACACACACACACAAAGTGTAATAAAAGTCTCACTCTGTAGACCAGGCTGGTGTCAAACTCAGAGATCCACCTGCCTCTTGAAGGCGTGCGCCACCAAGCCCAGCTGTAGTAAAACTTTCACAAGAAAGGTAATAACTGCCGTGGCTGGGGGCGTGGCTACAATGGTAGGGTGTAGGCACAAAACCCTGGGTTCAGTCCCCAGCACAGTGTAAATCAGGTGGTGTGTTGGTAGTCTATACTATGTGCCAGCACTTGTTAAGTGGAGGCAGGAGGATCAGAGACTCAGTGTTATCTACCACTTTCTATTTGAGTTAAAACAAGACCTACATTTACTAAATGATTCAAAAGCAATACCATGGCTGGAGAAATGGCTAAGTGGTTGCTCTTTCAGAGGACACAGTTTCAGGTCCCAGCACCCATATGGTGGTCCACAATCATCCATAACAACAGTTCCAAGGGATTCTGATCTCTTCTGATGTCTTTGGGCACCATCCATCTATCCAGGCAAAACACTGTTACATACCCAGTGTGGTGGCACACACTTTGAATCCCAGCACTGAGGAGGCAGAGGCAGAAGGATCTCTGTGAGTTTGAGGCCAGCCTGGTCTACATGAGGTCCAGGAGATCAAGGTTTACATAGAGAGATGAGCAAGCTCGTCTCAAAATAAATAAATAAATGAATCAACAAAATAAAATAAAAACACTCATACACATAAAATAAAAAAATCTAAATAAATTTCAAAAAAAATTAAAAAGCAGTATCAAAAGCCTATCACGGGAGTGCTTTCTGGAACTCACGATTCACAGAAGGAGTCTGGGGAGGAGTTCAAGGCCAGCCCATACACTTCTTGTTGTTTGCAAAGAGTATTGGATACATTTTAATTACTTTTTTTTCAGTGCTGGGGGAAAGAAACCCAAGCCCTTGATAATATACTAAGTAAACTTCTACCACTGAATTTTATTCCCAGCTTATTGTAGATATTTTATCTTGAGAGACAGGGAACATCGATGGGAGTCAGCCTGAAGAAAGAAGAAAATGTTCCTAAGTCAATGTTTAAGCAAAAGCTTTGACTTGGTAAATACGCAGCCTGAAGTGTGGACATCAAAAGGTCGTGCAAGGCTCATATGTGCAAAAGACACTGGTTCTGAGTGGGAGAAATGAAAGAGGGATCTGGTTAAGGAGGATGGGTCACCAGGGTGGGCAGGGCAAGACAATGTGGAGGGAGCCGGGTGTGTTTTAAGTTCCTTAGTGAGGGAGTGACTTGTCGAGGAGTCTTGTCCTTTTTGTTGGTAAGAAAGAAGACATTGAGACTGGCTGAGAGCTGCCTCACTGGCCGAGAGCACTGGCTGCTTGTGCAGAGGGCTGGATTTCAGTTTCCGGCTCTCCTGTGGCAGCTCCCAACTGTCTGTAACTCCAGTTCCAGAGACTCTGATGAAATCTGTGGGCACCAGGCATGCCCATGGTGCACATACATGCATGAAGGGGAAAACATTCATGCACATAAGATATAGACTTTTCTTTTGAGACAGGGTCTATCTATGTAGCCTTGGCTGTCCTGGAACTCCCTCTGTAGACCAGGCTGGCCTCGAACTCACAGAGATCCACCTGCCTCTGCCTTCCAAGTGCTGGGATTAAAGGCGTGTACCATCTTGCCTGGCAAATAAATAACTCCTTGTCGTTTGTTTTTTGAGACAGGTTTCTCTGTGTAGTCCTGGCTGTCTTAGAACTCACTTTGTAGACCAGGTTGGGCTCAAACTCACAGAGACCCTCCTGCCTCTGCCTCCAGCACAATAATTCTTAGAGAGACATGGGGAGAAAACCAAGCGACTTGAGGAGACACCTCACTAGATAAATGTGCCTGCCACCAAGGCCGATGACCTAATTCAGTTCCTGAAACCCACAGGGTAGAAGAGTTCTAATTTCCAAAAGTTGTCCTCTGGCCTCCACATATACACAGTGGCATGCAAAATAAATAAGGAAATGTTTAAAAAACATTTTAAAAAGAAAGAAAAGGAAAAAGGAAAACAAAGTCCTCATAGATTGGACTCTTAAATTTAGGATAGTAAATTTGAAAACTTACTATCTCCTAATCTTTACAAATAGCTGTTTCAAATATCCTATTGCCCCCCAAATTCTATTCTCCTCCACTTCCTGCTCATCTCAGCAGAACCTCTACCCATATTCAGAAAAAAAAAAAAAAACAGAGGCAAAAAATGATCATTTTGCCAGGTGGTGATGGTGCACATCCTTAATCCCAGCACTCAGGAAGCAGAGGCAGGTGGATCTCTGTGAGTTCGAGGACAGCCTGGGCTACAGAGTGAGATCCAGGACAGCCAGGGCTGTTACAAAGAGAAACCCTGTCTGGAAAAAAGAGAGAGAAACGAAAAAACTGATCATTTCATCAGCTTTTTGTCTCCTGCAGATGTGTTTGTCTGTATCCACACAAGTCTCCTGTGGAAGAGGCATCCACATCCCCTGCCTGCCCCATGGATGCATGTATGGGAGAGTATGTATGCATGCACACAAGTGTGCGTGTGGATGCATGTGTGTGCGTGCATGCACTTATGTGTGTTAAGGAATGCATACATGTGTGTGTGAGCACGCATGTGTGTGTTTGTGACTGTGTGTGTATGTGCTTGTGTGTGAGAACATGTATGAATGTGTGTATGTATGTGTAGCTCTCAGCTTTCAGCATTCTTTTGGTTTTTTTTTTGTTTTTTGTTTGTTTGTTTGTTTTGTTTTGGTTTTGTTTTGTTTTTGTTTTTGTTTTTGTTTTTTGAGACAGGGTTTCTCTGTGTAGCTCTGGCTGTCCTGGAACTCCCTCTGTAGACCAGGCTGTCCTCGAACTCACAGAGATCCGCCTGCCTCTGGACCGCTGGGATTAAAGGCATGCGCCACCACTGCTGGGCAGCTTTGAGCTACATCCCAGCCCCTCTCTCTCTCTCTCTTTCTTTTTTTCTTTCTTTCTTTGTTTTTAATATCTTGAAACAAAGTGTGAATAATTTTGAAGGCTGGTTTTTAGTCCAGATTGGCCTTGAAATTTCAGTTCTCCCTTGTCAGCCTTCCAAGTAGCTGGAACTCTGGTCAGTGCCGCCATGCCCCAGCTTACTCTGTTCATTCTACTCAACACTCCGTGCTCACCAGTTCTATCTGGCACAGAAGCAGCACACGGCAGACATTAACGACTTCCCTAAGTTTTTAGCATTGTATCTATGCACGTGTCCACACGGGAGCCCGACTCCGTGTGAAGGACAGCTTCTAGAATTCCGCTCTCCCCTTCCACCTGGCCAAGACGAGTTCTTATTTCTGCTGCTGTGCTGTGGCCTCCAGGCTAGCAGGCTTTTGAGCTTACAGATGTTCCTGTCTCCATCCCACAGCTGCTTAGGAGTGTGGGCTCCAGGATTTGTGCCTCTACATCTGGCTTTTTGCATGAGTCTTGGGAAGCTTGAATCATTAGGACCATGTGGCTATCACTCTGGAGCCATTTTCACAGATACACATTTATTTTCATTTGGAAACGGGGTCTCACATAGCCCCTGCACAGATGACCTTGAACTCCCAATCCTTCTGCCTTTACTTACCATGCCAGGCTAGTAAGTATTCATCATTAACACATTAGTTGAAAAAAATGAACTTATTTTTTCTACTTAGGAACATAATTCTACATCTTTTTTTTTTTTTGTGGTTTTTCGAGACAGGGTTTCTCTGTGTAGCTTTGTGCCTTTCCTGGAACTCACTTGGTAGCCCAGGCTGGCCTCGAACTCACAGAGATCCACCTGGCTCTGCCTCCCGAGTGCTGGGATTAAAGGCATGCGCCACCACCGCCCGGCTGAATTCTACATCTTTAAATCCCTCCTCTTTTATCTGTTTGAGACTGAGTCTCAGTTTGTTGCTCAAGCTGACCTCCAAATTCCCAGGCAGGTTTAAACAATCTCCCTGCCTCAGTCTCCAGAGTAGCTGGGACTATGGAGGTGTGTCACTGTGTATAACACTCATCCTTTTAAAATTGTCTTATTTACTATAATTATGATTTTTGGTGGTGGGGTGTTGAGACAGAGTCTCAACTAGGCTGGCCTAGTGCTTTCTAAATAAACCAAAGTAGCTTCAAGCCCTGGCAATTTTCCTGTCTCAGCCTCCTGAGTGTGGGGGTTACAGGTGTGGAGTGCCAAGTCTCACTCTGATAATAACTATTCTAAGACAGAGTCTGGCCTGGGATTTGTGATCTTCCTGTCTCAGCCTCTAAAGTGTTGGGATTATAGACTTAGGCCACCATCCAAGCTCTTCTTTATTTTTTTAGGTTTATTTTATGTGTGTGTTTTGCTGCATGCATGTACATGATGTACATGTACTACATGCATGCCGTGCCTGTGGACGTCAGAAGAGGCTGCTGGATCCCCTGAAGCAGAAGTTGAAGATGAGTGTGATGTGGGCGCTGGGAACCGAGGCCAGATTCTCTGTAAGAGCAGCCAGTGCTCCTCACTGCTAAGCCGTCTCAACAGCCCGTTCTTTCCTTTATTTTATTTTATTTTTTTTAAGATTCATTTATTTATTATGTACACAGTGTTCTGCCTGCATGCATGCCTGCATGCCAGAAGAGGGCATCAGATCCCATTACAGATGGCTGTGAACCACCATGTGGGTGCTGGGAATTGAACTCAGGACCTCTGGAAGAGCAGTCAGTGCTCTTAACCTCTGAGCCATCTCTCCAGCCCTCTTTCCTTTATTTTTATTCCTTTCCTTTGGTTTTTGTTTTTCCATTTGTTTTGTTTGGTTGTTGTTGTTGTTGTTATGTTGTTTTGTTGTTGTTGTTGTTGTTTTTCAAGACAGGGTTTCTCTGTGTAACAGAACCCTGGCTGTCCTGGAACTCACTCTGTAGACCAGGCTGCCCTTGAACTCACAGAGATCCACCTGTCTCTGCCTCCCAAATGCTGGGAATAAAGGCATATGCTGCCACACTTGGCTTTTCTTTTCCACCGACCTCTTTCCTTCAGTGTGTGTGTGTGTGTGTGTGTGTGTGTGTGTGTGTGTGTGTGTGTGTTCCAGCATGTCTCATAAGGTTTTAACACTTGCCTATGATCCCAACATTTTGGAGGTAGAGGCAGGAGAATCAGGAATTCAAGACTAGCCTGGGCAACTTGAGACCAGCATGAAAAAAAAAAAAAATCAAAGCAGGGTATGGTAGCTCCTTCCTGTAATCCGAGTATTTGGAAGGCTGAGGTAGTCAGGAGGGTTGCTGGGAGTTTAGGGGCAGCCTGGGCTATAATGTGAGATCCTGTCTCAAAATAAACATGGGCTATGACTGCAGCTCATCACTGAAGTGCTCCCCAAAACCCTCCAAGCACTAGGTTCATCCCTAATGTCAAACACAAATACAGTTGGGATTTCAGATGGCCATAGTCTGAATTACATGTCTGTAATTCCAGAGGGGGAGAACCCTGAGCTTGAGGCTAGAGCGTATCAAAAACAAAACAGAACCAAGCTCCAAACTTCCTCTTGGTCTGTGTCTGCATTCAGTGCGCGGCTTCTGGAGTCATAAATCATTGCTGGATTGTTTTCTAGAGTCTCATTAATCCGGAATCGTTTTCTTTTTGCTTCCTCCAGCCCCAGAGACTGTTGTCATCAAGGCTGTCAGTGACCTCCTGGTCACAGTCAGCTCTTGAACAGCTCTTCAGCCTTTGTCCCTCTGTCCCCAGGATGGTATTTGACCCCACTGACCTCTCTTCTCCTTCCTTGGAATCTTTTCCTCTTTGACCTCAGAGGGTTCTTTTTCTCTTGACAGAGATAAGTGGCTTAATAAATATTTCTCAAATCTGTGAATGGCTTCCTTAACCTCTCCTTAAGTGTGGGTGGTCTCTAAGGTCACATCCCTAGGCACCCTCTTTTGCTGTGCATTCTCTGTAACCGAGATAATCCTCACCCCCATCACAATGACTGACTGTGTACTACTCATCAAGAAATCCAGGTGTCCAGCTTAGGTCTTCTGCTGAGCTTCAGTCCCACGTATACAATTATTTATATTATTATAATAATAATATTATTGGGTATGTCCATTTTAGTTTTAATATGTACTCACCACTCAGTCTAAAAATGGGATTAGCCAGGTGTGATGGTGCACGCCTTTAATCCCAGCACTCAGGAGGCAGAGGCAGGTGGATCTGCCTGGTCTGAGTTCCAGGCCAGTGAAGGCTACCTAGTGAGACTGTCTCAAAAAAACTAAATAAATTTAAAAAAATAAACAGGAAGTTTGCTCTTCCTGTTCTCCATCACAGCACAGAACCGTGCTGAAAGGAGAGCCTGGGCAGGAACTTTGTATCCACAAGCTGTGCCTCAATGTCTGTGTGTGGAAGAGCAGAAACAGACCAACCAGGGCAGCCAAGGCCAGACACCCTGCATTTCCCAAAGCTAAGGGCACCAGCAGGTCCTTTGGCATCAGGAGAAATGAAAAGACTGCTCTTCGCTGCACAGAGGGACCAAGGCAGAGGAAATCCTGGAAAAGCTCGGAAGGTGCTGAGTCTGAGCTACGAAAAGATAACTGTCCAGATGTTGGAAATGTCGGGTTTGGAGTCCAGGAACGCACCGACCTGGGCATCAACTACGACTCAAGCGTTAGGACCTAGGGCCTGAACTTCTCTGTGGTGCTGGCTAGGCCAGGTTTCAGCAGCCCAGATGGGAACACAGGACAGGCTGCAATGGAGCCGAACTCAGACCGGCAAAGAGGTGGTGCGCCGGGTCCAGCAGAAGTATGACAAGTTATGCTTCTGGGAAATAAATTAAATTTTTCTCAGAGAAATGTAATAAAATAAATAAAAACAGGAAGTTTGGTTAAACAGCAACAACGACCACCAGGGTGTCACTCTGTCGTCCTGCTGGCCTGGAACTCATTACGTCACTACTTGTCACTGTGTAGCCACGCTGATCTTCTGGTCACAGCAACCTCCCTCGGCCTCCAGAGTGCTCACATCTGTGAGCCACCACACCCTGCGGGAACGGTGTCCTTGTTCTTCCTACCCCTAGCATTTGGCTATGATGTCTGGCAAGCAATAAGAAGAGGAATAAATAAACGCATGAAAGATGAAAAGGAACGAGGCCGGGCGGGGTGGATTACAAGCCGTTCACTGGCTCCGGCTTTGTCAGGCTGACTTCCCGCCTGACTGATGAGAGAGACCCATCCTCACCACACTGAGCCTCAGCTGGGCTAGGGACACGCCAGGGATGGCTGTCATGCTTAGCATCTGGTAAGGCCTGAGTTCAGTCTCTAGCCATGAGTTTAGAGCCAGCCTGAGCTACATACAAACCAACGAAAAATCAAAGGATGGACTCTACCTACTGTTCCTTCTGCTGTCTTCTTGCAGCGTATTTAATAAACTCTTTTACTTTAACATTTTAATAACACGTCCGTGGTGTTTAATAACAATAACATAGGTGGTCGCGGCGCACGCCTTGAATGTCAGCACTCAGGAGGCAGAGGCAGGTGGATCTCTGCAAGTTCGAAGCCAGCCTGGTCTACAGAGTAGGTTCCAGAACAGCCAGTGATACATGGTGAAACCCAGTCTTGAAAAACAAACAAACAAATAAAAAAAATAAAAACAAAAACATAAAGATATGGTTTAATTTTGTTTTGTTTTTGAGACAGGATCTCACTATGAAGCCCCTGCTGGCCTTGAACTCTCCAAGTAGACCAGGGTGGCCTTAAACTCACAGAAACAAACCTGCCTCTGTCTCTGGAGGGCTAGGATTAAAGGTATGTGCCACCACACCATGCTGTCATTTAATCTTTTAAAACTTCTTTGTATGCATGTATGTGTGTGAACTAATTTAGTTTTTGAGAGGGTTTCACGCCATAGCCCAGGTTGATCCCTCTCAGTAATTCTCCTGCCTCAGTCTCCTGAGTGCTGGCATTACAGGCATGAGTCACCGTGAATATCGAGATGTTAGGGATTATAGAAAATGGAACCACATACTTAGACTTTTGTTGTTGCTGTTCTTTGAAACAGGGGGTCGTGTAGTCCAAGCTGCCTGAAACACACTGTGTAGCTGAGACAGTTAATCTTCCTCTCTCTGCAACAAAGTGCTGGCTGTAGAGGCATGCATCACCATGCTTGTTTAATTTACTCAAGGTAGCATAAAATCACCCAGGAACCCAGGAAGGACCCCAAAGCCTAGAATATCTGTAATTAATACCATTTGCTCCTCTTGTACACAGCCAAAAACATTAGTTTTATTTTCTTTTTCAAGACGGTTTCTCTATGGTCCTGGAATTCACTCTGTAGACCAGGCTGGCCTTGAACTCACAGAGATCCACCTGCCTCTGCCTCCGGAGTGCTGGGATTAAAGACGTGCGCCGCCGCCGCCGCCACCACTCCTCTAAAAAACGTTAGTTTACAATTGTTTCCATTTTAATTCTCCTAGTCTTTTCACGTTAACCCTCATTGTTTTTAGTTTTTTGTTTCTTTCTAATTAGTTTCATTTATTTGTTTATTCTATGAATTGAGGTGTTTTGAGTGCATGCATATCTGTGTACCATGTACATTCCTGGTGCCCTCAGAGGCCAAAAGAGGGTGTAGCCGGCTCCCCTGGGCCTGGAGTTACAGAGGATTGTGGGCTGTCATGCTGGGAACCGAACCCCGTGGGAGAGCCGCTGACCTGTCTCTCCAGTCCGTCCTGTTTCTGAAAGCTCCTCATTACTTTTTAAGTTTACTGCTAATTATGTGCTAGGTCAACTATTACTAGGACTGGGTATACATTAAAAAAGGAGCTCAGATATAGAGGAACATTTGCCCAGCACACACAGGCCCTGGGTAAATTTCCGGCAAGGTTAAAAAAAAAATGGGGGGGAGCGTCTGGGGCAGAGTGATGGTGGATCACACCAAAAACCTCAGCACTCAGGAGGCAGAGACAGAGATCACTGTAAGTTCAGAGCCAGCCAGCCTACAGTGAGACATTGTCAAAAAAAAAAAAAAAAGCCAGGCATGGTGGCGCACGCCTTTAATCCCAGCACTCTGGAGGCAGAGGCAGGAGGATCTCTGTGAGTTCAAGGCCAGTCTGGTCTACAGAGTGAGTTCCATGACAGCCAGGGGCTATTACACAGAGAAATCTTGTCTTGAAAATAAAAAAAAAAAACAAAAATCAGACCTTCCCCATAAGAACATTATCATGTGATATAACTGTCATCTTGCTACCATTTCTTCATCATCTTGATTCTGTGTGTGTGTGTGTGTGTGTGTGTGTGTGTTCACCTGTGTACAAGTGCATGCATGCATATATAGAGGTCAGAGGTCAACCTGGGGTGTCATCTTCAAGTGTCAGCACACCCTCCCCTTCCCCCCCACCCCATTTTTTGACATAGGGTCTTACGCTGTAGCCCTGGTTGAACTTGAGACATAGACCAGACTAGCCTCAAACTCAAAGAGATCCACTTGCCTCTGCTGCCTAGTGCTGGGATCAAGGGTGTGCACCACACCTAGATCACTCTCATTTTCTAAGAAGACAAGGTCTCTCAGTGTCCTGGAGCTAGCCAAGTGAGCAAGGCTGTCTGGCCAGTGAGCCACAGCGATCTCCTGTCTCTGCCACAATCCCCAGTGCCGTGGGATTGAAGTGCACACCAGCTGGCCATCTTTTTCTTTTAAATATGGGTTCCAGGGATTAAACTCAGTTTACCTGTCCAGCAGCTTACTAAGCAAGTTTACCAACAGCCCCTTATCTCCCGATTCGTGGGTTCTGAGCTTACTCTTTCAGGAGGTATTTATGAGTAGCATAAGGCACAGATGTCCTCACGGATTCACAGTCTAGTAGATAATAAAGTCACACATTACAATAGGCGAGGCATGGGGCTGGGGAGGTGGCTCCATAGATAAAGAGCTTGCTGCACAGACTGGAGACTTGCATTTGAATTTGGATCCCTCAAACCCACCAAAAGGCACATGTCATGGTGGTCTGTGTGCTGAGGCAGGGTGGGGAATGTCAGGAGAATCCTAGGAGCTCACTGGCTAGCAATTCTAGCCAAGAAGATGAACCCCAGCTTCAGTAGAAGATCCAGTCTCAAAAACAAGGCAGAGAGTGAGGAAGGAAGACACATCAGTCTCTGGCCTCCCCATTGACTGGCACACACACACACTCCAATGGGGTGGTCTGCACTGCTGGACAGCTATATAACAGTCTAAAGCAGCTTAGAGAACAAAGGATAGCCACACAAGGATAAGAATTCTGCGGCTGGAGAGATGGCTCGGTGGTTAAGAGCACTGCCTGGTCTTCCAGAGGTCCTGAGTTCAACTCCCAGCAACCACATGGTGGCTCACAACCATCTCTAGTGGGATCTGGTGCCCTCTTCTGGCTTAATGTTGTACATGCAGATAAAACACTCATATACATAAATAAATAATAAAGATCTTAAAAAAAAAAAAAAGAATTTTGGCCTGCTGTGGTACACACCTGTAAGCCCAGAACCCACTCAGAAGGCAGAGGTATGAGGGTCTACGCAGGGTTCAGGTACCCAGGGCTACCCAGAGCTTGTCTCAGAAACAACAGAAGATTTTTGAGCAGACACCCAAAGGACGAGTAGGAATGTATGGAGCAGGGAAGGAGTACAAGCTGGAAGTAGGAAAGAGAGTTCTAGGCAGAAGAGTAAGTGTGAAGGCTTAGCGCAGAAGAAGAGGCAGCAGGAAGACCCCCCAACAGTATACCAATATAGCTAGGGCAGGGCAAGAAAGGACGAGCTGGGGGCTGGAGAGATGGCTAAGAGCACTGCCTGATCTTCCAGAGGTCCTGAGTTCAATTCCCAGCACCCATATGGTGGCTCACAACCATCTGTAATGGGATCTGGTGCCCTCTTCTGGCCTGCAGACATACATGCAGGCAGAACACTGTATACATAATAAATAAATATATACATAAAAAAAATACAGCTGACAATTTCTAAAGAAAGAAAGGACAAACTGTATGTGGTGGTGTGTGACCAAACTTTCCTGGGGAGACTCAATTCAATGGTCTACTCACCCCAGATAGGAAGCCCGCCAAAGTTCAACTTGGTGAACCATGAGTTTTATTGGAGTTATTTGCAGGAATATGGGTGAGGGGTCACTTACAGGAGCAGAAATGACCCCAAGACAGCTGCATCACCAAAACCTACCCCAGCATGGCTGACAGCTCCCAAAGCTGGGAACCTGGAGCACACTGTACAGCCTGCAGGCAGCTCAACAGGCTGGAGTGTCCTTTCCAGGTCCTCAGGTGGTCTGAACCTCTTCCAGGCAGCTCAGAGCCTGGCTCTTCTGAGTCTTCCTTGCAGCTCAGCTTCCTTTTGTCAGAGAGGAACCCTTTTATGGCTTCTCTGGCAGGGAAGGGCCTAGAGAACCAGGTCTGTTTCAGGGACTTCCTGAAGCTGCTTTGAGTTCTGCTCAAGGTGCTTCATGCAGGATGGAAGGTTTCAGTCCTCAGAGGAAACTACGACACCACAGGTAGCAAGGCCGAAGGACTGAGTTCAAGGCCAAGCTGGGCCATAAAGAGAGACCAGTCTCCAAGAATCAAAAACAAAAGCAGACAGCAAACGAGGGCCGTCCAGATGGCTCGGTGAGTAAGTGCTTGCAGTCAAGTCTGATGACTGGCATTAGATTCCCAGAATCCTCCAAGAGGTGGAAGGAGAGAACAGACTCCACACAGCTGTCCTCTGACTTCCACATGCCAGCTGTGGTACATGTACAGCCAGAATCACACACCACGCACACAATAATAAATAATTTAAAAAAGCCAGGCGATGGCCGTGCACACCTTTAATCCCAGCACTGGGGAGGCAGGCAGGAGGATCTCTGTGAGTTCAAGGCCAGCCTGGGATACACAGTGAGTTCCAGAACAGCCAAAGCTTCACAGAGAAACCCTGTCTCAGAAAACCAAATAATAATAATAATTGCAATTATTATTATTAATAATAATTTTAAAAAGAACAGACAAGTTGAGGCCACAGAGGTGAATAGAGTTGGCAGCTGAGTCATGAGTTAAGAACTTTATCCTGGAGGGCAGGAAAGATGGCTCAGTGGTTAGGAACACTTGCTGCTTTTGCAAAGGACCTGAGTTTCGTTCCAGCACTGAAGTCAGACAGCTAACAGCTACCTGTAACTCCATCTCCAGGGGATATGATATCTTCTTCTGATCTCCACAGGGCACTACACTTATGTGTACAGAGCTATACACAGATACACACAGACACATAATTAAAAATAAAATATAAAAAAAACCTTTTGACTGTATTTTCATTCTCCTTTTCTTTTTCCTCCATCAATACTAGGAGTGAGTATTCCTAAGGCTTGGAAATCACCAGGCAACTACTACTGAGTAATATCCTAGGCTTTGTTTTTTACTTGAAAGAATCACTAAATTGCCCCCACAGCATTGAACTCATGATGCACTTCAGGCAGGCCTTGAACTTGCCATCCTCTGTCCTTCCATTTCTGAGAGCTGGGATTACAGGCCTGTGCCCCCAGGATCCACTGTATTCACCTTATTCTTATTTTCTACCTAGATTGTACATTCCTCATGAAAATAACAATATATACATGTAATGCCAACAATTGGGACAATTTTGAAGCATTGGGCAGGAGAGTGGATTTGAAGCCTGCCTGGTTGCGGCTTTTGAGAGCTGCCTCAAAAGCTGAAAGAGGAGGTTAAGAGCACTGCTTGTTCTTCCAGAGGTCCTGAGTTCAATTCCCAGCAAGTACATGGTGGCTCATAACCATCTGTAATGAGATCTGGTGCCCTCTTCTGGCTTGCAGGGATATGTGCAGACAGAACACTGTATACATAATAAATAAATAAATCTTTAAAAAAAAAAAAAAAAGCTGAAGGAGATGGTCAGTCAGTGAAGTGCTTGCCACTGAATCACAAAGACCTGAGTGTGGATCCCCACACAAAAGCCGGGGATGGTGGCCTGCAACCTTAAAGTCAGCGGTGGAGAGGCAGAGACAGGAAGGTTCTGGAATTTGTTGACCAGCCAGTCTGGATACTCAGTAAGCTCCATGTTCAGAGAGACACCTCCTTTCCAAAACTAAGGTGGAGGGAGGGGCTGGAGATGGCTCAAACATTAAGAACACTTCCTCTGGGCTGGAGAGATGGCTCATCAGTTAAGAATACTAACTATGGGCCTATCAAGCAGCTGTGGCGCACACCTTTAATCCCAGCACTCGGGAGGCAGAGCCAGGCAGATCCCTGTGAGTTTAAGGCCAGCCTGGTCTACAGAGTGAGATCCAGGATAGGCACCAAAACTACACAGAGAAACTCTGTCTCAAAAAACAAAACAAAACAAAACAAAACAAAAAATACTGACTGCTTTTCCAGAGCACCCAGGTTCAAATCCCAGCACCCACATGGCAGGTACAACTGTCTGCAAATCCAAGATCTGACACCCTCACACATACATACATGCAGGCAAAACACCAATGCATATTTAAAAAACAAAAACAAAAACCAAAAAAACCTTCCTCCAAGCTAGGCAGTGGTGGTAGCACATGACTTTAATCCCAGCACTAGGGAGGCAGAGGCAGGTGGATCTCTGTGAGTTCAAGGCCAGCCAGGGCTACACAAAGAAACCCTGTCTCAAAAAACCAAAATAAATAAATAAGTAAAATAAATAAACTGGACCTGCAGAGATGCTCAGCTCCTCAGAACACTGACTGCTCTTCCGGAGGCCCTGGTTTGGTTCCCACGTGTGATGGTGACTCACCACTGCTACTCCAGGGATCTTACCTTTCTTTTGACTTCCATGGGCTGTGACACGGAATCCAACTCCTCTCGTGAGTGCCAAATGCACACACCCAGGCGCATACACCCAAATTATAACTAAAATTTAGATAACAAACAAACAAACAAACAACTAGGGGGTGGGGGAACTCCTCTCAGTGGCTCCCTTCATTTTCTCTTGGTAAATCCACATTCAATTTGCTGAAAATAAAAAAGGCAAAAAGTAACTGAAGAAGACAGCTGGCATTGTCCTCCGGCCTCCACGTGTACATATGTGCATATGCACACACACACATGCATGCACACATGCACACTCGTGCACACACACACACACACACACACTCACCCACACATACACACACAAAGCCAGGTATGGTGGCCAATGCCTATAATCCAGGAACTACGCAGGCAGAGATGGGAGGATCCATTGTAGGTCCAAGGCCAGCCTGGTGTACATAGTGCATTCCAGGCCAGCCATGGTTACATATCAAGAAAAAAACAAAAACAAAAACACACAGGAGTGATAAATTAGAAGGCAGAGTCAATACAATTAGGAGTTCAAGGCCATCCTAATCTACATTTATGCTAAACAACAACCTGGTCTAAACAACAAACACGGTTTGTGTTACCCCTTAAAAAGGAATTCTGAGGCTTAACTAAGGTCTTTACTAACATCTAGCAAAGTACAGTCTACAAATGCTGGCTACTTTCTCGCTGCTCACTTCATGCTCATGAATTCATTTGTGTGTGTGAATATATAATATATATTTACATGTGTAAGATATTGTTATAGTATATAATATTATATAATTTATTTTTTAATTTCATGTGTGTGGTTGTTTTGTCTGCATGCATGTCTGTGTGTGCAGTGTCTGAAGAGATCAGAAGAGGACGTAGGCCCCTCTGGAATTGGAGTTACAGGTGGTTGTGAGCCACCACATGGGGGCCTAGAGTCAAGCCTGGCTCCTCTGCAAGAGCAACAAGTACTCTTGAGTGCTGAGGCATCCTTCCAGTTCCCCGTTTTGCTTTGAGATGGGGTCTCACTGTGTAGATCAGGCTGGCCTGAAATTCAGAGATCTGCCTGCCTCTGCTTCCCTAGTGCTGGGATTAAAAGCATGGGTGACCACACCCATCTAAGATTTATTATTTATGTGTCTGTTTATCGGTTTATCGGTGCACATGCTTGTGGGTGCCCCTGGAGGCAGGAGGAGGGTGTCGGATCCTCTGGAGTTACAAGCAGTTGTAATCAAATTTGAGTCCTCTGGAAGAACAGCAGGTTCTTCAATCACTGTGCCGTCATCTTCTCAGCCTCTTTCCTCCAAATTCCTGTGTGTGTGTGTGTGTGTGTGTGTGTGTGTGTGTGTGTGTGTGTGT
>CABHPR010118291.1:27263-43981 GCA_902168415.1 Peromyscus melanophrys | reverse complement strand
AGAGAGAGAGAGAGAGAGAGAGAGAGAGAGAGAGAGAGAGAGAGAGAGAGAGAGAGAGAGAGAGATCCTTTCCTGAGATTGTGGTGTATTTCCTAAGAATATGTGTTGAACATAATTACTCCTATGCCTCATGTGTGGCTTTGCACTCCGCTTTTCCAAACCTAATGAATCATGACACTTCCCTCACATTGGGAAAGACATGTCGAAGACCCCATCAGGCTTTGATGACTCTTCAGGGAGACATATTGGAAATGACTACCATTTATTAAACTATTCTCTTACTTGGACATTGACATTGTACCCAGCATTTTCTCTGCTAGAAATAACAGTTGGCAGGGACTCCATCTATGTGTCCGTCAGACTCTTTGGCACCTGTTCCTTCCTGTCTAGAAGCTAACCTAAAATGGTGTCTGTTCTGACCCAAAGGTACATGTCTTCTCATGTGTTTAGTCTGGGCTTGCTCTGTAAAAAGCTCCATGTTTTCCAGAAGTTTCTGTAAGTGGCATTGCTGTTTTCCATCGGCACAGAGGCTGCACTTTAATCTGCTGCTCTTTTAGCCAGCAAATGCGGCTCCACAGTTACTACTGGCCTGCTTCTCTGGCAGTGGCCGGCCACTCAGGCCTTGGCCTGTCAGGAATTCTGTTCCCACAGGCACTGGCTATGTTGCTGCTGCCAAATACAGCTTTTAATTAAATCTCTAACATTCTGTTTATCAACAAGACTCAGGAGTCAAAGGCTGGGGTGAAAACCTGCTAGCTCAGAGAGGTTCATTCAGTAGCAGCTAGCTGACTTTCTCTGTTTGTCAGAGTCTCCAAAAGAGAGTGTCCTTCTGCTTAGCCAAAACAAAAAAACCCACACTACACTGTTCCTCCCTACTACTTGTGTGTATCTCTCTATCATCTTACAGACACCCTATGACTCTCTATGATTACTTTCTGTCAACTAGTTGCTAACTTGGCCTCCTGACCCAAGGTTGATTTTATTTAATTAATGCAAATGCACACTCAGGGTTCACAGTGTGATTGAATATCCCACAACAGTGTGCATAGGTAAAAAGCCTCTGCAGATGCTTCTAGAACAAATCTCTTCTCTACTACACCCCCCAGTCAAACAGAGATACTGCTGTTGCATAGCAATCTCAAGGCTGACAGGTCCAGGCTGGCAGCCTCGGGCTACTGTTCAAGAGACAAAGGAGAAATCCAGGGACCAATTTCAGGCATCATAATATTCACTGCACCAGGGATGGAATGATACAAGTCTTTAGGATGCTGCTACTTGGAGTTTTTACAGGACCACCGCTTGCTGATTTAGTTAATGACAATGTTGGGCTCCAAATTCCCTCTAAAAGGCAGTCTTAAGTGTCCTCAACTTGGACGGGGCTGGCCTTAAAAATAAACAAATAAGTTACATAAGCCCAAATTTTGGAGGCTCCAGTTCTAGAAGCCAAGGCTGGGGCCAAGATGAAAGATTCACTAGCCATCTTGTGGTCGGGCCTCACGTGCTGTGTGCAGGGTGGAGCAGCAGGGAGATTTGGCTTCTAATTCGAATGCCAGCACCCACCGGGGAAAAAAAAAGCAAGCGAAAATGCTGGCCATGACGCTGATCTTTCTCCTCTTTCGCTCCCTTCTAGTGTTGGATGTTCTGGGAGGTTCTGTGGTTATTTGAGAATATCATCTTTTGCTTCAGTGCTGGCTGCATTTGGGGGAAGCGAGGTGATTGTAGTGGATTACTTTTTGAAAGCTTTTAAGGCTTCTCTGGGAAGGCAGATGTCAAATTCCTCACAGTCACTGGTGTAAATGGAGTCCACCTGTGCCCAGTGCTCTGGGAGGGTACAGAGGCTCCCCGAACATCCAGCGTAACATGTACACTGAAATATCCCATGAGTCCATTCATACAAGTATTTATGCAACATGAATCTGAAGATCTCAGGAAAGGGAAAGTGCTAAGGGTCTGTCATAAACCATGTAGGCAATGAAGGTTGGGGTTTGAGCTTAAAGTGTCCCCACTTGGTTACTAGCACAATTGGGGGGTGGGCCTAGTGGACCCCTGAAGTCATGCCCTCAAGAAATGAATGGGGATCCCTGCCCCTTTCCTTCTTTGCTTCCTGGCTGCCATTAAGTGAGCAGCTTTGTGGTGCTCACTATGGTGCACTGCCTTGCCACAGACCCGAAGCAATAAGGCTGACTGACCAGGAGCTGAAGTCTCCGAAGCCATGAGGCAAATAACCCTTCCCTTTGCTTTAGTTGACTGTTGTAGGTATTCTATCTGTCACAGAAACAAAAAGCTGGTTAACACTTAGAACAATTAAGACCACGAGCCAAGCAGTGCTGCACACCTGTAATCCCAGCACTCAGGAGGCAGAGGCAGGCGGATCTATGAATTCAAGGCCAGCCTGGTCTACAGAGCAAGTTCCAGGACAGCCAAGGCTACAAAGAGAAACCCTGTCTCAAGAAACCAAACAAGAAAAAAAAAGGAGCAAACAAACCAATAGCCGTAATAAGCAGAAAATGCTACATGTCCATCCAGGAGTATGGGAGAGCAAGCCTGCCCTTATGTCATGAAGTAGACCCCAAGTCAGTATTCGGCAGCTTCCTGGAACACAGGACAATTGTGGCCACGGAATCAGAAGAATTTTCCAAAGTAGAAGAGTGTGATTTTTAAAATAGTGTCTGGATTTGTTTAAAACCACAGGCTAGATCAGAGCAAGCCCCACTGCGGACCTGTTATGGGGACAAGCTGTGTCAGTTTGTACAGATAACTTCTCCCATGGAAAGTACTACACACCAGTGACGATGTTTAATATGATCACGTATGCTTCAAAATCATGTGTTTATACACATTAAAAAAATGGAAAGAAGTGCACAAATGTTAACTGTGACTATCCCAGCCAGCAGGATTATAAGTCATATTTCCCCCTTTGCTTTATTCTGTTTGTATGAAATTTTTACAATGAGTATACATTACTTTAATAATCAGAAAATGTTTACGTTTTTATATTAGAAAGCACCCCAGTGTTACTAGATTGGTACAGATAAAATATTGTGTGAAGCTTTTTTAAAAAATGAGCGGGGTGTCGTGGCTCATGCCTGTGATACCAGCATTGGGAGAAGCGGAGTCAAGAGGAATGTCATGAAGTCAAGACCATCCTTGAAGGACCACACAGTGAAGTCCTGTCATGTCCTCCCCTACCCTCCTGCCACGCACACGCACACGCTCACACGCACACGCACACTCACACGCACACACTCACACACGCACACACGCGCGCGCAAGCGCACACACACACACACACTCACACACGCACATGCATGCACACACACGCACTCACACACACACACACACGCACACGCACGCGCGCGCGCGCGCGCGCACACACACACACACACACACACGAACTGCAGGGAAACAATAATTGAAAAAAATTTTAAAAAGGAATGAGATTAAAATAGCAAGAAAATAGCGTTCACTGGCCCTGTGCGGCACCGGCAGGGGACACTCACTGTGGCTTTTAGGCATCGCTGTGTTTAATTCCTCATGTCAGTGTAATGAGACTATGATTACTCCAGAGCATCAGGGACAAAAGAGGGTCACAGAGGTCAAGTGACTTGTCCAAGGTCACACATCTCACAAGGAGAAGAGCCAGGATTAGAAAGCAGGACATCTGTCTTCCGAGGCCGTGGGCAACTCAGTTCAAGAGGCAAAGTGATTAGGTGTCAGCACAGTGGTGGTGCCTGGATTGGGCCTTGAAGACCCAGTAATTCAATGAAAGATCCTGGAGACAGGAAGGAAATACAGCCAAGAAAGAGGCAATAACAGCCACTACAGTCCTGGCCAGCCAAGTGGCAGTGCTAGACACACAGTTCCAAGGACGTGGGTTACATCCCTAATTCAAAAAACAAAGGACTGGAATGAATGGGTACGTAGTTCAGTTGATAGAATGCTTGCGTAGCAGGTACAAAGCCCTGGGTTCAGTCCTCAGCACCACATAAACCAGGCATGGTGGTACCTGCAGCCCAGCCTTCCCTACATAGCTAGTTCAAGACCAGCCTGAACTGCAGGAAGCTCTGTCTCATATGCTACCCGCAGCTGTGATTAGATATGATATCTTAACCCTATTGAACATCTTGTTCCTTTAAAAACAACAACCACATCATCCTTTTCTCTCCTCAAGGAGAAAGCACACCTTGGCTCAGTGGCAGCTCAAATGAAGGAATGCATGGGGAGGTATTGTGCAGTCTGCAGGGGCCTTTGCCAGCAATCAGAGAGAGACAGTAGCCCTTTGCCAACTAGGCCACACTGCTCTGCGTGGAGCCAGGCCTCAGATACATGCTAAATGAATAAATGAGCTTTACAGAAACAACATTCAAGGCTGGTATGGAAAGAGGCAGGGAGAGCTCTGTACCATTGGGACCCAGAATCATTTCAAACATGTTTAAGCTAAGTTTTAACTTGGATAGCTTTGAACTAACTGAAAAGCAGGCTCAGAATAATCCATGCATCTGTAAATTAGAACACTCATTTTAGAACGTAGTGGAATTCTTACACTACAACAACCACCAAAAATATGTGCCTACTCGTACTTCCTCATAAACAAGTACTGAGTGTCTATAATGTGGAATGCTTTGGGATAGGAATGGATGAGTTTCCCGGAGCTTATTTGTCGAAACCAGTGTGGTGTGGAAACACGGCATTATTGAGTAAATGTTACTGTTAGCAAAGGCCAAGGTGGGGTTTTTTGTAGGTACCCTGAGATGATACATTCTCTCCCCCACTTTCTTCAGTTCCTCAACAGCCTACCACAGCCAGCAAGCATCTCTGTTCCAAAATTCTAAAACATTATCTGATGAATGAAAAATGTGTTTTCAGTGGTAGCAAAGATTTGCCTGTGCATTTCCAGAAACTCTGTATCACCAAGGATCTTTGAGGCTGGCCTGGCGTCTGCATAATTTCATACCCCAAAACGCAGGAAAAACAAAATAAAAAAATTTTAATTGCAATTTCTGATTTATAACTTGAGGTTTGGGTTTGTTTGCTTGTTTGTTTTTGTACTGGGGTTTTAACTTGGGGCCTTGTGCATGCTGGGAAAGAGTTTTACCACTGAGCTACATCCACAGCCCATCTGATTCATGTCTTTTAAAACAAATTAAAGAGGACCTCAACTGATAACCCTCATGTATTCTGCCGCATGCTCAAGACTGCTGCTTCTATCTTTAGCTCATAATGAATATCCTTCCCCACCTCCCTCAGTACCACATCCCTCAACATCCCAACGTTTGTAGTTCAGTTACTTTGTACAGGCCAGGGACGAGGGAGCCCCAGGTTCTTGGGGCAGCTGTCCGCCATGCAGACGTGATTCCCCAATGCCACAGCTGGACCTGGCCTAACTCTGTAAAACCGAAGTTTTGCTCTCCACTTCTGTCTCGTTTGATTTGCTTTGCAGTCCTGGGGACGGACCCCCGGGCCTGCTGTCACATGCTGGGCAAGTGCTCTCCGCCCTGAGCTGTACCCCAGCTCTGTCTTTGATCACCCCAACAAATGAGACAGCTAGATGGTAACAACTTGATCTTTGTGGGGGAAAAAACAAAGTTTGGAGAAGCTTTATATTAGCGTATCTTAAATATACATAGCAATAGGCTTTTTGATATTTTCACACACACACACACACACACACACATATAAATATATTTTATCATATTCAGCCCTGTTATCTTGTCCTATTCCGCTGTCACTAAGATTCTTCCTCTTCCCACCAGTCCATCTATGTTTGCTTGTTTGTTTTTGATAACCTACCAGGTTTCATTAGGGTTGCTCACAGAGTCACGGGTTAGTGGTTATTGCAGGATTATGGACTCCCCACCAGTCACAGGCTACACAACTAAGGAAAATGTCTTTCCCTCCCCTAACACCCATTAACTAGTTACTAATACTCAGGTGTAGAGCCCATGAGACCCTGCCTGGGGAGACTTTAAAATGACTTTAAGTCTGCTCCATGGTGGAATAGCACCGAGCCACCTCCTGTGTCCTCCCACCAAGATTCACAGCCCATCAAGATTTATCCAAACACTTCCGGAGGACACGGCAGACGTTGCTTAAGAGGAGGCAAGGCTATAGGAATGGAGACCCCTGCACTGGGCCTGAAAACAGGAACAAGAGATTGAATGTGACTCTAGCCATAGCAAAGTAGAGATTTACAACCGAAGAGAGTGGGGTCAATGGGGGGGGGGTCAGAAAGGGAACATCAAGGAATGTATCTCTGTTGACCAGATTAATGGGACTGCAGTTGCAAGTGAGTTGGAGGAATCATCTATTCATCTATGAGGGTGGTCAGACTCCAGGGGCCGGGAGTTTTTGATAAACTGATCTAGCAGGATTCTACACAGACGGTGAGGAAGGGCCAAGGTCATTGCTCAGCAATCAGAGGACTGAAAAGAGACAGAGAAAGGCTTTGGTTACATGAGAGCATCTTTATCAGTCTAATAGGAGGCTGGCGTGCAGAGTCAGGGCCAGGCTGTAGGGGCTGCTGCCTCTCTGAAGTACCCTACACAATAGTGAGTATGTTGGACACCTGAGTCACCCTCAGGTGGTGACAGCTTGGCAAGAGGAAAGATAATGGATTGCAAACTGTAAAGGCGGAGCTTGCTTCCGTTGTTCTAGAGGTGGGGGGGGGTGAGTGTTTTAAAAAGGGGGTACATCTTGCAAGTGTTTTCCTTCTGGAAAGAAGCAGGATGCTGAGGGTACTTTTCACCCTCCACGTTCTTGCTGCCTCCATGTACAGCCTCTGCCTGTGTCAGGGTCTTCAGTGAAGTCGTTTGGGAGACAGTGGCAGGTGATGGCCGGGGAACAGCTCCTGTCTTTTCACTCTCTTTTCCTTGTTGCTGTAAAGCAAATCGCAAGGACATTTTTGCCCAGGCCAAACATCTGAAATTAGAATTATGAGGTCTGATGCAGGAGGCCAGGAAAAATCATTTCTTGGGATAGTTCGATGCTTTCTGGTTTACAGCTTTTTACCAGCGACCTGCAATAGCAATTACCCAGCCCTCCGCAGCTCCTCCATCTTGCCTTCTGAATAAGCCATTATACAATGACTCAGAGGCCATAGTAGCCTGTGTCAAGCGGGTCACTGATTTCAATTCCCTCTCCATCTCAGTCCTGGGTTCTTAGCATCCCCACAAGTAAATGCAATCTGCTTCTGGGTTGGACAAGGGCTGGGTGTAGAAACAGAAGCGTGAGTTCCGAGGGCATGTTGGGACAATGGAAATCTGATGAGCCTCTGCAGAGTGAGGAGAATGGAGCCATTTTATACTGCTTCCCTGTTAAAAACAGATCAGTACAAAAGGAGGCCCAGTTCTAGTGCGCATTAACTGTGTGATTCCGGAAGTTACTCAGGCTTTCTGTGCCTTGGTTCCTCATCTGCTTAATGGGAATAACATCAGCACACATCTCATCGTTTATGTGGCTTGTAAAGTAATTATAGTATGAATGCTATATGTGTGTTTGATAAATACACGTAAGGAAAAGAATCGTGTTTAAGAAAATCAAGTAAAGTCATCTAAAGGTCGGTAATGGCTGGCATGCCCACGATGTGACCACTCTCTTTCTTGCAGAAGGAGTCAAACTGAGGTGCTTTGAGGCCAGGTGCTGGGGTCAAAGCCGTTTGCTCTCACAGACCTGCTAACATACTCTCCTGGAAACCAAATAAGTAAAATCTGAAAAATTTTGGCATTAATACTTACTTTAAAAAGAGGTGCAAAGCAGGACAGTGGTGGTACACGCCTTTAATCCCAGCACTCAGGAGGCAGAGGCAGGTGGATCTCGGTGAGTTTGGGGCCAGTCTGGTCTACAGAGTGAGTTCCAGGGTAGAGAGACCCTATCTCAAAAAAAAAAAAAAAAAAAAAGGCCAGAAAACTGTACCTTTTGTATGTTCTTAGTTTCCTTGGACTTGACTTTATCTTTTCTGTTTCAAATTAAATAAATGGCTCCAAAGATTTGAAATATGTTAGATCTTTTGATACTGGGAAGGAAAGCGGGCACATGGATGTTTGAGATGAAGCTGGTAGACTTAGTAGGCAGGCAACACCCTAGGAATTCACTGCCCACCACGAACCACCTGGAAAAAAACAACCCAAAAACCACCACACAGACGCTTTGCTTTGAAGCCAGAATGTCTGTTCTTGAATCTTTTCATCCATACTTTTGTTTGTTTTCATTCTCCCTCAACATTTTATCCCCACATATGTATTTTTGTGTTAGAGTAGTTTGTTAACTAATCACACTCTCTCACTCTGAGATACATCTATGAGTCTATGGTCTTCTAATTGTTTATAATAAACATGTATGGGGCAGCAAGATGGCTCATCAGGAAAAGGCCAAGAGTGATGACCTGAGTTTGATCCTTGATGCCTATATGGCTCTGTGTTTCTTATTTAATAAGACCGTTACATCTACGGTGCCCATGTGGTAAAAGGAGAAAGCCAACTCCCACAAGTTGTCCGCTGACCTACACATGTATGCCGTGACATGAGCATGCCTGTATGTGTGTGCGTGTGCATAAATACTCACACATACACACACACACACACACTGGGTAGCGGGGAAATGAACAGAAAAAAGTTTTAAAAGTATTTTTGAAAGTTTAAGTATTGCAAAATTATTGGTTGTACACAATTGACAAAACCCAGCATAACTATATTTTAAGTTTTGAAACACAGCCAGCCATGCATTCTTCGATGATGAGATACATTTTGAGAAATACATTGTTAAGCCATGCTGACATGAACACATCAGAGTATCCTCACACAAACATACACAGTCTAGCCCACTATACACTTCAGCTGCATACCCTCACCTCTTGTTCCTAGGATGCGAACTCTATGACATGTCACCAGTCTGCATGCTGTGGCACATAGTAAGTGCTTGTACATCTCTACGTCTCTAAGAAGGGGCCAGGCACAGGAAGAACACTGAGTGGAGGGGATTTTCCAGATCTGTTAGTAAGCTCAAGAGACCGCTGTGGCATCTGAAGTCCATGGCCGTTAACCAAAGTGTCAGTAAGTGGTACATGACTTGAAATCATACTAAAAGTAATTATCAGTGCACCTCAGACACGGATGGAGAGGTATCCTTGAGCTGGCTCACATGTCCACAAATGACTGCTGCTGCCAGGAAGAACAGCAGACTCCTGTTTCCCATGAGGGGATGGCAGAGAACTGTCAGTCACAGAAGAGGTTGGTGGGACAGGAATGGGTCTTCTGGAATTCCTTCTGCACTATGTACGCCAAACACAAACAGTTCTTAAGGGTTAGTCAGGTTGATTAGGTCAGTCTCCAATTTTGCTTAAAGTAAACGTTGGAAGCATCCAATGATTGGTTGTGTAGTCGTCTTCCCGAGAAGCCTATGAAAAGGCTGAGGACGCTGGGCGTGGTGGCGCACGCCTTTAATCCCAGCACTCGGGAGGCAGAGGCAGGTCGATCTCTGTGAGTTTGAGGCCAGCCTGGTCTACAGAGTGAGTTCCAGGGAAGGCTCCAAAACCACACAGAAAAACCCTGTCTTAAAAAAAAAAAAAAAAGTGTAACTTCATTTCTCAGTTTGTTTTAATATTCATTTTGAAAAGCAGTATAGAAGTCACTGAGGAGGAAGTTTCAACATGCATAGTAATAAATGAGCATCAAGTTCACACTAATGGAGGGCTGATGGACTTCAGTCTGTAAATACAAAACCAGGCTGAAGCATTGCTTCCTGTTATTTAATTTGCAAAAATCATGTTACTTAGAAGCCAGAAATGTGTTTGAAGGCAGAATATTCTATCTTCAAGCTGTGAGTGTTCATATAACTGTGATGTGTAACTTTGGGCTTAAGTAAGGGATTGTGTTCAAAAGTCAAAAATACTTTCAACTGCCCCAACCCTCAATTTTTTTTTTACTTAATGAAGTTATTTAGTAGAAAAACAAAGCACATATGCATCATGCTGAGACTAATTGGAGTAGCCTATATTAACACTTAAGAGGTACAGAATATATGATTTCACAGAATCAGTCTTTACCAATAGCACACACTGTGTAAGATAACAAAATTTGTCTGTGTGCCAGTCACGGGCAGGAGGCTGGGATATGGCTTAGTGATAAATCACTTGCTACACAGGTACAAAGGCCTGAGTTTGGATCCCCAGGAAGCCAATAAGGCAGGACAGGGTAGAAGCTGCAACCGTAGAGTTCCTATGGCGAGCTGAGAGGGAGGCCAGAACAGGAGACTGCAGAAGCTCACAAGCCAGGTCGCCTGGTGTATGCAGCACGGGGTGAGGGGCTTTGTCTGGAATGAGGTAGAAGGTCATAGTGACACTGGAGGCTTTCCTCTGACCTCCACACAAGCTCCATGTTATGCTCACACCTGCTCTCACACACATGCATACAGATCGTGAAAGACTTTAAAACTCTTGCCATTCGTGGGTTTTGTCCAGTGCATCCTGGGCATCTTGGTGGACCTAGGAAATAGACTGGTTATGTTTAGCAGGACTCAGCCCCATTCACTGTTGTCAGGACTTCACAACAAAAGACAAGCCTGCTGATAGGAAGTAGATTTTTCTTAAGCACACAAATTCCCTACACACCACACACACACACACACACACACACACACACACACACACACACACACACACACACAGAGGTGTGAGGGTGCCATTACTAATCAGACTCATCCTCAGGGGGAAAGTTAGTTATATGATACCCGTCCATTAAACGTCACAACCTGTAAGTAGTGAACACCATGTCCTAGCTCTTTTTGTGGTACAACAGACTACTATAGACTAGTTAACTGCCACAGGGGGGAAAAATGTGTTGGAGGGTCTTCTAGCTCCATCATCCAAGCAGAAGAGTCAGGTGCACAGAGGAGCACATGGGATCTGGGTGGCCAGGGCAGGAACCTACACTGCAGTCAAGAGCTCTTCTATAATTGATACAAATCCATTCACGAGAACAGAGCCCCAAGCACCGCCCCCTTAGCTCCATCCGAACACTGCTGCAATGGGAATTAAGCTTCCAATACATCAAAAGAAAGGGACACATTCACACCACACTGCTGGGTACCAGTCATCCTGCCTCCCACCCCCAAGAAAAAAAAGCTGAGTAGTTCGCCTTGCCATGCCTAGAAATAGCGGCTTCTAGCAATCAGTGCTGGCTAGGCTTGGCTTCACTGTCTTACAAATCTCCCTTGAGAACAACAAATCCTTGGCAGTAATACCAGTTTCAAATCTAAGGCAGCACCCGGCACCTCCACTCTACAATTTGAATTCGTATAGAATATTGCCTTCTATATGAAACAGACCAAAATACCCAGCTAAAGCTAACCCCTAGGGAAATTCAAAAATGGAAAACCCAAGCCTGAGACATGTTTATGGGACTTTATTACTTACATGAGGATTCTCTGGATGGGTAATTCAAATGGCACCCAAGTTGGGTAGCCAGGAGACTGTCACACTATGGAACATTGCACCATGATGAATTGGGGAGTGGGTTGAGGCACCTGCCTCTTCCTTACAAGTAAGAAAAGAAGAGGGAAACTTGGCAACCTGCAAGAGCAGACAGGCCTCTCCTTTGGGTCTAGGAATAAACCTCCAAAAACTATCTTTACCCAAGCACTTCAGGGTCAGTTTTCAGTAGGGGAAAACCATTGACTGGTTCATGTGTAATTCTCTTAGATAGAGGAAACTTTTTTTTTCTTTTTTCTCTTTTCTTTTTTCTTTTTTCTTTCTTTCTTTCTTTCTTTCTTTCTTTCTTTCTTTCTTTCTTTCTTTTTTTGCCCCTTTGAGTTCTTTCTTTAACAGAAAAATACTCACAAGCTACATCTAAGACAGGACATCAAACGATGCCTGTGGTGATGAGCAATAGCTGAGGGTGTTTGAGGTTTTGCACATCAGTCTTTTAAGAGGTAGCAACCAACCAGGAAATGATGAAATGGCTCATGTCAGGTACACTACTTGGTGATTCTGTTTCTGTATGGCCATACTTGGCTCAAGAACAGCCCCAGCTCCACGAAGGATGTCCTCATGTTCCCTTTCAACCCATTATCCACCCCCAATCCCAGGTGACCATCCATATTGGTCGGATCGCCAGATGACACCTGGTTTGCTGATGCACTGGAAGAGGTCATGGGATCCAGCACAGACTTTGGTTGATGACTGTCATTTGTTATGGTGGAAGACTGTAAGACATCAGCAAGGGAAACGTTGTTGGGAGAAATTCTCATAAAACCTGAATCTACAACCCGAGGCCCCTTTGCCAGTGGAATCCAGCAGGACTTACAAAAGTCTTCTCTTTAGTGAGTGTTGTCTCCTGGGCAAACTCATGACAGACGGAGTTCAGGGGTTTAACTGGGAATAGTCATCCAGGCACCCCATCCTGCCACCTGCCCAAATCCAAAGCAAATACTCATCATAAATCGTATTGTCTATAGTCCATGAACCTCTCTGCCTGCTAACTGTTCACTGGGAATATTCTGAGAGTCAGGTTCCCAGTCTCACCTGCTGGAGTGAACTGTCAGGCAGGCACAAAGCTGACACTCATTTGTGAAGTTCGGCCTTGAGGTTCTTCAGTACATGGTACACTGTAACTTAACTCGATGCCCACACAGATAGAGACCAACATTTATAGGAAGTCTCCAAGGCCCAGCCAATCACAAGTAGCCAAGAGAACAGACCGTGTTCAAAGTCTCTGACTCTCACTCCATTTTCTGTACATCACTTTTTTCCTCTGGCTGTAAATAGAGATTTCCATGTGGTTGGGCAGGTCATTCTAAGGTTTTGTTGTTGTTGTTGTTTTGTTTTTGTTTTTGTTTTTGTTTTTTTAATTTAAACTGGTGCGTCATTCTAGAAACACAAAGCTAACTATTATCTGTTCTTTTAATGACATCAGGCCAACTTTGTGAGCCAATCTTTCTAAGGACACTATCTCTGACACCTGCTGTGTGAACTGTTTTCTCATACCACTATTCCCAGAATATATGTTTACCCAGCTTTATAAACAGAACCATATAGTATGGGCTCTTTTGAAATGGCCTCCTTTCACTTAACGTAATGTTTTATTTACCCTCGTATTTTTCTTAAACATATGAATTCCTTCAACACACTGCAGACATTGCCATTAATCATCAAATGCAACCATAAAAAATAAGATTATATAAAATCCATCTATCAGATAATAATGCAATATTTGATGAGCCCTAGCACTTGCTAGTTACTGTTCAAAGTTCTTGACATCACATAAATACAAGTATGTACACATGTGTGTATGTACATGCATATTATATATGTAATTAATTGGTCCTCACCACGACTTTATGAGGTGAGTCTGATTACTGTCCCGCTGCCAGATGAGGAAACAGACACTCGGGAGCCACAGGGTTGGCACTTGGGGGAGGCAGCCTGAAAATCCAATGTACTTGGCCACAAAGCTTGAGTTTAACACCACACACATTGCCTCTCTGGCATCTATTCTGTAATATGCACAAGCACTGTGGTAGGCAGAGTAAATGCCTCCCCCACTCAGATGTCACACCCTAACCCCCAGAACCTGTAAACGTATGACAAAAGGAATGGGCAGGTGGGGATGTGCATCTTCAGGCAGGGACAATGGTCCTGATTACGCAGGTCAGCCCAGTAACTCACAACAGTCTTTACAAGTGACAAGGGGAGGCAGGAAAAGCAGAGACCTACAATGTAATGACAGAAGCAGACTTCAGAGTGAGGCAGTCGCTGGCTTTGAAGATGGAGGCAGAGGCCAGGAGCCAAGGAATGCAGGCGACCACTGGAAATGGAAAAGGCTAAGCAACAGATTTTCCCCTAGAGCGTTCAGAAAGCAACAAAGCCCTCGGAGGCATGTTAATTTTAGTTCTACATGACCCAAGCTGGGGCTTCTAATCTCCCAAACTGTAAGACAGTTTGCTGCTGTTGTTGACTTAAGCCACTCTGTTAATAGTAAATGACTAGAGTAGCAATAGGAAATGAATCCAAATAGCCAAGTTCTAATAAAAGGCATTGATCAGAGAAAAGATGAGCCTTCCCAAGACATTTCATAGACGCCAACTGAAGCTGCCCATGTGGCCAGGAAACCCTCTGAGGGACGGCAAGGCAGCAAGAGTTCTTGGTTCTGTATTTAGAATAGCAATGCCCTTCATCTGAGTTTTCAAAAATGTCAAAGTTATCCGTGGACGGCTCGGTTTCACTTTCGCAAAGTTGGCTTGGCTCGTTTGTTTTCTGGAATTTCCCCCTGCTTTGTCTCAGTGTCAATATACTGTTTTTTTAATACTCAAGAGTCTTCAAAACTTTCCCTCCTCAGTCCATTCCACTGGAGCCCAATTCTGCCATGTAGTTCTCTGTACAACGTTGGAATCTCTATCATCGTTCGCCTAATAAATCGCGTCTCCATACTCGTGCCCCCTGTGGGCTCCTTTTCCACCCTTACCTAATGGCAATGGCTGCTGTTACCTCTGCCTCACTGAAGTCAGAGGGAGGTTTTGAATTTAGAAAAACCTGACCATGTAGCACCTATCTTCACATTCCTTCCCTGACCCCCCTGTTGCTCTCAGATGGTAAACCTGACACACAGAGCCTCTCGGGATCAATTACTCCTCATCGCCTTCCCAGCCTTCCCTGTTTCTCCCCATTGTCTCCCATGCTCAGGTCCTATCTAGCTGCTCATTGCTCAGAAACATGGCAGGTTCCCTCTGCCCCTGCATGGTTTGCTTCCTCTGCCAGGGGCATCAGCTGCTCCCTCTCCAATCACATTGATTTTGGCCACTCCTTTGGTTCACCGATACAGCTTGTTGAACTGGTAGACAGCCGAAGCACTTGGTAGACAGCAAATGCTTGCCTGGAGCGTTCTCCCTGCTTACTTTACAGCCTTCCCTCCTCTGTGATCTTTTTCTAACTTCTAGGACAGACATCGACCCATCAGATGTCTATCTCTTTGACCAGGTCTTTCCGGCTGGACAGTGTGGTCATGTCAATCTCATGAAGCTGGTACTATTCAGTCTCATGTCAGAGGCCTCTGAGAGTCCTTCCCACTGACTCCACTGACACATACAAGTTTAGATACATAAGAAAATACTGATGGACTCTGGTACAGTAACAGTACTAATGTCTGCTGAGTGCCTATGGTGTGGCAGCCTTTTCCCAGACACTTTGTTTCTTTAATTAAAAAACTTCCCTATAAAGCAGGTAGGTACTGGGCTAGAGAGATGGATCAGTGGTTAAGAGCACTGGTTTTTTTCCCAGAGGTCCTGGGTTCAATTCCCAGCACCCACATGGCGGCTCACACCTGTCTGTAACTTTACCTCCAGCGGAATCCAGGATGGGCAGTGGTGGTGCACGCCTTTAATCCCAGCAGTCAGGAGGCAAAGCCAGGTGGATCTCTGTGAGTTCAAGGCCATCCTGATCTACAGAGTGAGATCCAGGACAGGCACCAAAACTACACAGAGAAATCCTGTCTCAAAAAACAAAACCAAACAAACAAAAAATACAAACTAAGCAGGTACTGTTTTGTGTCCACTGATGGATGAGAAAACTGGGTTTTGAAGATGAGATTGTATGCCTGGCACTACCCAGCACATTAGTGACGGCATCACTAAGTCATATAGCGTGGGAGAGCTGGGCAGAACCATTACATGTCGTTACATTTCTCTTGTTTCACGTCTTTTGTTACCACACTTTAAAGCATTTCCCTGAGCTACCAGAGTGACCTTGGCATGGAGTATACTGGGTTCTATGGTCGGAACCCATGTGCCCACCTGGGCAGCCATTCCTCAGAAAAGGGAACCTGTCCCTCATTCCTAAGCATAGAAGAACATGTCTTCCTGGGGCAGTGACTGCTACCAGTATTCTCAAGCCACACCTGCTGCCCTGGCTGCAAACACCGTCTAAACTACACTAGTGCCTGTGTGAACACCACCAGGAAGCTAGGCACAGTGAGTTCCCGAGTGACCCTCTTGGCCCGTGTTCCTGCTCCAGCTAGGAATTCTCTTTCTGAATTGATTCTAGCTGTTGTCTCCGGTATTTCTATCATCTCAAGAAGCTAGGAGTGTGGCTCAAGGGGAGAGGGCTTGCCTAGCAGCCGCAGGCTCTGGGTTCAATCCCCAGAGTCACAAACCAAGAAAACAAAGATAAAAAGAAAGTTGGACCTAGGATAGAGCCAAACAGGACTGGCAAAAAAATTTAAAAATAAAATGAAAATAAAGTGGGATATGATGTCTATGTATCTCACAAGATCTAACAAGCACAGACTTAAGATTAAGAAAGAAAGGAGAAGGAGGAAGAAAGGAAGGGAGCAAGGGAAGGAGGAAGGGAAGGAAGGAGATTAAATTATTTTAAAAAGTGAATGCAGAAGTTTACTAAAACCCTGGAGAAAGTGGAAATCCAAAAGGATTCAGGCATGTTAGCTACAAAAAAAATCCTATACCAAAGTTTGAAAATTATTCTCTGAGCTGAGCACAGAAAGCTGAGCATTCAGGAGGCAGAGGCAGGTGGATCTCTGTGAGTTTGAGAGAAAGAGAAAGGAAGGAAGGAAGGAAGGGAGGGAGGGAGGGAGGGAGGGAGGGAGAGAGAGAGAGAGAGAAAGAGAGAGAGAGAGAGAAAGAAGAGAAGAGAAGAGAAGAGAAGAGAAGAGAAGAGAAGAGAAGAGAAGAGAAGAGAAGAGAAGAGAAGAGAAGAGAAGAGAAGAGAAGAGGAAGGA
>CABHPR010118291.1:1939-27163 GCA_902168415.1 Peromyscus melanophrys | reverse complement strand
AGGAGAGGAGAGGAGAGGAGAGGAGAGGAGAGGAGAGGAGAGGAGAGGAGAGGAGAGGAGAGGAGAGGAGAGGAGAGGAGAGGAGAGGAGAAAAAATTATTCTCTGATGCCTTGTGTTTGGTCCGTATGTTTTTTTGTTTGCTTGGTTGGTTGGTTTGGTTTGGTTTCTTGTGTGTGAGAGAGGGAGAGATCTGTTCTGTGAAATATTGAGATACTTGGCATCCCCTAAATGTCTACCCAAACGAAATGAGAATATCTGCACAAGAAGTTGTACACAAAGGGTCACAGCAGCATGATTCACAACTACCCCAAAGTGGAAATAGCTAACCACTCATCAGCTGATGAGGGATGCATGAGTGGGATATAACAATACAATGGAGTACTCCTCAGCAAGGAAGAGAGATGAAGCATTGATGCACGCTGCGGCATGATGGACCTGGGAAACAGGATGCTAAGTGGAAGCAGCGGTTTGCCCAAGGCCCCATAGTGCATGATTTGTTCATGTCAAATTCCAGAAGAGGCAAATCCTTAGAGACAGAAAGCAAGTTAGTATTTGCCTGAGATGGAGGCAAAGAGGAAGGATGTGAATGCTGATGGGTCTGGTGTGGTAGGAACATTCTTCATATATCTCTTGAGTACATCAACAATACACATCTATGTATATACATAGATGGACTATATATAATATGCAATAGATGATAGATAATAGATAGATGTTTATAGATAAATAATTGATGAGTGGTATATGGAGAGATAGATAGGTAGGTAGATGGATGGGTGGATGGGTGAGTGGATGGATGGATGGGTGGATGGGTGGGTGGATGGATGGGTGGGTGGATGGATGGATGGATGGATGGATGGATGGATGGATGGATAGATGGATGGATGATAGACAAATACAGCCATGTGTATACATCAGCTGAAAATTTCAGTTATCTAGGGTTGGAGCTACGTAACATCTCCCCCTTTTAGACAAGGCATGCATTTAGTTTTTCACAGCCTCTTTCTCTCCCATACCCCAACTCACACACTTTGTGCACTTTCTCACAGAATCTCAAAGTTGGAAAAGGTATCAGTAGATCACCATCACACCCTCCACCCAAGCCACCTGACAAGGCTCTTCCCTGCTACCTGAGAGGTTCCACACACGAACTGTCTCGCCTTTATTGTCATTGTTGGTGTCACTATCACCATTGATAGCATTTGTATGATGACTCTAAACTTATGAACTGTTTCCAATACTTTCTCTTGGGTGTTGTCTACCTAGGAATTTTCTATCATTGTCCACATTTCCCAGATAAGCATGTTCAGGCTTGCCCAAGGAGGTAGAATTCAACTCCCATGCTTTTTTGTAGGAAATACTTTAAGACCACATACAATGAAACCACAAAACAGACACCAGCATTGCAATGCAGCTGGTGTGCGGCTGTTCACTCAAGCATCCTTAACATCACAGCATCCTCACTTAGCCTGCCCCAGACTCTGCCATCCCGGATGAGTCACCACATTGGTATCTTTCATGAGGAACCCTTCTTCCCTCATGATCAATCCACGCACAGGAAGATCCCTTGGCACACAGGAACTATTTGGAGGGAGTCATGGCTCAAAGGAATGATTTACACTTTGGTGTTGTCTAACACCTGTACACATTCTCTCTCTCTCTCTCTCTCTCTCTCTCTCTCTCTCTCTCTCTCTCTCTCTCTCTCTCTCTCTCTCTCTCTTTCTCTCTCTCGTGTGTGTGTGTGTGTGTGTGTGTGTGTGTGTGTGTGTCTTTTCTAACAACTGGCTAACTGCTGTCTTTGCAAAAAAAGTACGATTTCTTAATTGTTTCATTACAGTGGCTGATACAGTGGCTGATATATTTGCTGTATATATATATAGGTGAACTTTAACCTAATTGGCCATTAGCAAGGTGTGGTAAATGGTTTGGTTGTCCCAAGACTGGTCCCAGTGGGATTTCTGCTCAGTAGCTGGAGAGTGTGGAGTGGTCAGAGCAGGTCCCTGACTCCAGCATCCCCTAGCTGCGGTACCCATGAGGGTGAGCATGCCTGGCCTCTGTACCAGCCTCTGTACCATGCAGGCTGGACCCCCCACTCCTAGCCCAGCCTGCTCCAGATGTGCTCCCCCATCCAGTCCAGCTAAGGGAGAGTCACCCCAGGCCAGGAAATTCTACTCATTTCAGGAGATGCTTGTAATCAGGAGAAAGAGGGCTGAAGAGCCAGCTCAACGTGAGTCACTTGGCTTAAGAGAACATTGTCAGTGGTCCTAGCAACACACTCCACTGCCAATAGCCATTTCATTTGATCTCTGAACTGATGCTCAAACCACAGATTTCCTGGGCCTGCGGCCTCCCAGGAAATGGAACCAAACAGCGGCTGATTCATGTTTCCTCTCAGGGCAACAGGAAAAGTACCTGCTACAGAAACGGCAGCCAGCCTTTGCAGGTCTGCCTGAGCTGCGGCTTCAGCTCCTCAGATGGCAGGGGCCCCATCAGCCATGATCTTCCACAGAATGGGGAGATGGAAAGGGCAGGGCAGGAACATTAGTATTCACCCAGTGCCTATGTACGTCACCTTGACCATACCAGGTGCTCTCTCTCCTCTCTCTCCCCCTCTCTCTCTCTCTTCTCTCTCCCCCTCTCTCTCCACTCTCTCCCCCTCTCTCTCCACTCTCTCTCCTTTCTCCTCTCTCCCTCTCCTGTCCCCCCCTCTCTCCCTCCATTCATCTATCCCCCCCCCCTCCTGCGGACAAGTCTGTGCCAAGGCTCTAACTCCCAGTCTTACACACAGCACCTGTGGACTTTAACTGCTGGCTCCACTCACAACCCACAACTCTTCTTTGTTGTCTGCTCCAGGAGAGCAGGACTTTGGACTAAGTATAGGTGACACTCCCACTGGAACCTTGATGCATGCATCATTTATTTCTCACAGCCTCATAACGGAGGAACAATAGTCTTCACTTTTCAGATGGCAAAACCCAGGCACAGAGAAAGACTCGCCTTACCCATTTCCCAAAGCCTAGGGAGCCATACAGTCCCAGGCCACCAGCCTGAACTTTCAACCAGGGTGACTGCTCCATAGGTGTGTTTTTTTAATTAAATCAAAAGTTAGGCCCATTTCACAGAAGAGGACACTCAAATTCTTGCTAAGGAACCCCAACTGTAGGACCATCTAGAGTTCATGGAACTGTTTAACCATAAAACTAGCGTAACCATATCATTAGTTCTTCACGTGTCAAAGAAAAATGTATACGTACAATGTATCATCCTAGCTGCTCTGGGGCATACAGTTTGTGGCACTAAGCACATACACATTGTTGTGCAACCATCATCTCTCTCTCTCTCTCTCTCTCTCTCTCTCTCTCTCTCTCTCTCTCTTAATTTGGTTTTTCAAGGCAGGGTTTCTGTGTAACAGCCCTAGCTATCCTGAAACTCACTACATAGACCAAGCTGGCCTCGAACTCACAGAGATCCACCTGCCTCTGCCTCCCAAGTGCTGGGATTAAAGGCGTGCGCCGCCACACACAGCTGAAATCATTACCTCTTTAGAACATTTTCATCTTCCCCAGCTGGGACTCTGTACTCCTTAAACCCCTATTCCTATACAATCTAAATAAGAAAAGGAGGAGCCAAGCCAGCCATGTGGGATAACTAGAGAGGGGCCATTGAGAAGCCCGCCTTTAAAATATGCCCTCTCTTCTTTCCCATACAATGGATGCTCTTATGAGGCTGGAGAGCTTAGGGTCTTTGAGAACCCAAAGGGAGGAGTAGTGCTTGGATTCGTTTTGTGTCTTGTTGTTAACAGAAACCTGGCAGGGGCAACTTAAAGGAGGAAGGGTTTCAGGGGATCTCAGTCATAGGCCAGAAGATGGTGTGGCTGTGGGCCAATTCATGATCAGTAGAGATGGGGGGGGGCAGATCTCAAGTGAAGCTGCAGGGCATGAAGCTGCAGGGCAGAAGGCAGGCAGGCATGTCCTGAAAATGAGCTCTCAACTCCAGATCTGCACTGTTTATCAATTTCCTGATCATAGACCCTCTGTTTCTACAACAGCAACTCTGCCACAGGGCTGCTGCTTCAAAAGCCTGGCAAATGTTTTCTTTATAAAGTGATGAGAACATTCTGGAATCAGATAGCAGTGCTGGTCAGATAGCCTGGGCCAGCACTGAAAGCCACAGAACTCTGTGCCCACGGGGGTGGAGGTGATACATGAACTCATTATCTTTTTTATTATTACTAATTTTTTAAATGCCCTTTGGCCATGCTCCAATGAGTATATGGACAACACAAATTGGACTTGGTGGTTTTGGGTTATTTGGGGGGAGGAGTATGTCCCAAGGGTAGGCGGGTAGATCTGGGGGGAATAGGAAATGACTGTGGTCGGGGTGCATTGTATAAAATTCACAAATAATTCATTTAAAAAATGCAAATCCAGGCCAGTGATCTCTGGTCACTCTGCCCTTACTTGTTCTTCTATTTCATAAATGACTTTGACTGAGCCTGTGACCTGGGAGTTGATTCTGAGGCCAGTGACTGGGGATGGTGCCTCCCACCCTCCAGCAATCTCCCCACATCAACTTTGGGCAGTTCTCCCTTTAAAACTTTTTAAATTGCATTTTTACTTATCTTTATGTATGTCCACACATATGCACATGCTGTGTCATACATGTGGAGATAAAAAGACAACCTGTGGGAAGCTGTCCTCTCCTTCTACCAGGCGGGTCCCAGGGATCAAACTCAGGTCACCAGGCCTTGCAGCAAGTTCCTGTACCTGCTGAGCCATCTTGCCAGCTCATGATTCTCATTTAAGCCCTGGCATTCTTTCTCCACCTCAGAGACTAAAGACCTGGCAGCTGGTGTGTTTGCCATCGAGGAGCTTGAAACAGTGCAGGGAAATAAGGTTGGGGATGTGGTAGTGAAATCCTAGGAAATACATTTCCTAACAATTCTGAAACAAATTTCTAATTTAGAAGGGATTATGGGCACCTTCTGCAGCTTCTACAGTCTCTTGGCTGTGAGTAGATTAGTGCTCAGTGTGCTGTGGACTGTTTGACCCTCCGGAGCCCTTGCGATTGGTAGTGGTATTATTGCGTGAGGATACTGGAGCAGAGGAAGACAAGTCACCCAAGCAATGTCCGGAGCTCCTAGAGGCTCCAAGAGAAACCTGAGCAATTGGCTGCCGATGTCCATGGTACTTTCTCCTTACGATGGTAGGTACCCACACGTCCCTGGACTGCCCTTGTCTGCAGACAACGGCTTAGATGCTGTTTCACCTCAGAAGCCTTCTGACCCCTCCCTTTGATCATGTTGCTTCTCTCTGATCTTCAGGTACCTGTGTTACTCCTCTGACATGGTCACAGAAGGCAGCAATCTTCTCCTTTCCCAGCTATGCCTAGACTGTAGGTAGTATGAAGATACCTATCACTTCTACCTCTTCTCCATGATGCATGAGTGGTGTTCCAAAATCAAAGAGTGCAAATGTATGAATGAATGAATGAATGAATGAATGAATGAATGAATGAGTGAATGAATGAGTGAGTGAATGAATGAGAGTATTACTTGCTGTTTTACTTTCAAGAACCTTTTTCATTGTCTCTCTACACTTCATTGTCTCTCTACACTGTAATTTCAAAAACAATTTTTAGAAACTCATTAACTTGTTACCAACGATGTCCAGAGTCTAAAGGTCCCCTCACCCAGTAGGCTCTCTTTCCAAATGTCTGGTGCTTTTCTAATTCGGTGACTCAGACGGTTGACTGGTTTTTGCCTCTGGGGTCTGGTTCTGGTTCTAATTGTGGTCTCAGACTTGTAGTGCAATTAGGATGCTGGAGACGGAAGAGGGGTGGTGTAACTTGTGCTTAGCTGGGTGACATAACTGCGGAGGTGTTTCCTAATTCCCTCTGTGGCACTCAAGGGTACGGAGCATTTTCTCTTTCACGACAACTTCTTGCCAAAAGCACGTCAGGGGCCTCCCTTCACATGTGCCTAACCCTCTCCCCCCAGGGTGGCAACTGTGTGGTTCCAAGGACGAAGTGGACTTTGCGTCCAATTTCTATTTTCCATGCCCATCGTTCCCTTGCTCTGAAGGAACTCTCAGTGCAGTGGACTGAATGTGATGGTAGACATCACAAAAAGGCAACATTTCTTTCATATTCTAAACGAATTTAAATCTATCTCATTCCTACACCCCAAAAAGTCAAGAGCCGCCAAGTTGCTCCAATGTCCCACAAAAACTCAGGGCTTACACCACTCAGAAATTTAGGAGGGCTAAATTTCTCCAACCGTGGCCCACTCTTCCTTTTTTTTTTTTTTTCCAAGACAGGGTTTCTCTGTCTAGTTTTGGTATCTGTCCTGGATCTCACTCTGTAGACCAATTCTGGCCTCGAATTCACAGAGATCTGCCTGACTCTGCCTCCCAAGTTCTGGGATTAAAGGCGTATGCCACCACTGCCCGGCCCACTCTTCCTTTTAGCAATACCAGAGAACTGGGGAAAACACAATGCTTTTTTTTTTCCAGTTGCTCAAATCACCAGCAATAATTTGCTTAGCAAGGGTTGGTTTCAAGCCCTTCCCAAACAGTTTTCTCTCTTTCTCCAGCTCATCCTTCCTCACTTGAACCACTCCTTTTGGGTTATTTTCTCAGTTCTCCTCCCTTATCTCTAACTTGAAGCGTGGGCTACCCTAGGCCTCCATCTTTAGATGTCTTGACTTCCCTCATGGTATCCATGAGCTCATCTGGACCACAGTGTAGGTGGAGTTTTTCTGTCTCACCAGTCAGCTCTGTCCTGCCAGCCCACTCCCAAATAACCACACAGCGACCTATCATTAACTATAAATGCTTGGCCAATAGCTTAGGCTTGTTACTAACTAGCTCTTACATCTTAAATGAACCCATATTTCTTATATACTCTCTACAACATGATAGTACCTTTTTTCTGCACAGTAGATTCATCTCCTGCTTCTTCTGCATCTTTCTGGTGACTACCCATGACCCTGCCCTCCTACTTCTCTCCAGCATTCTCTCAGTTTGGCTCTCTTGCCTAGCTTCTTCCTGCATAGCTGTTGACCAGTCAGCTCTTTATTAACAATGAGAGCAACACAACTTCACAGTGTACAAAGGGATTATTCCACAACACCACAGCACTAAATGCCAGTTCTAAATCAATCTCCATACCCCACTTCTCCCCTCAGCTCTGGACCCCTGGAGCTGACCGTCTACTTGATACCTAATAGACAATGCGGTAGTTTAATGTCATTTGTCCCCTGTGGTGGTCATTGTCGATTTGACTAGATGTAGACTAACCTACAAGACTCATCTCCGGGCATGTCTGTGAGAGTGTTTCCTGAGAGATTTAACAAGGAGGGAAGACCTACCCCGGATGTGCACAGCTCTATCCCATGAGCTGGAGTTCATCCTGAATAAAAAAAAAAGAATAACGGGGCCAGCAAGATGGCTCAGCAGGTAATGGTACTTGTAACCAGGGCTGTCTGATTTCAGTTTCCATAACCCATGTGGTAAAAGGAGAAAAGTGACTTCCACAAGTTGTTCTCTGACCTCCATGGTGTCCCAGAGCACTGAAGAAGAGCCCTGTCACTATATGTCATGTGGGACTTACTACAACAGGGAAAGAAAGTTCGACTTGTTTTCTTCCAAGTCATGGACCAGCAAAGCCACACAGGATGACATTCTGGGGAGCAGACTGAGGTGGCTTCATACTATTATCCCTCAAAATGCCTTCATCTCAAGACTAGGGAATGATGTCTTCATCACCTGTCTCCTCTACCTCACTCTGCCCTCATAGATCAATGCAGATCACTTTGAACCAGATATATTATGTGTAACAGTCATGAGGGTGAGGTGGTCCTGAAGTGACCTCTTCCTTGTTGTGTGGCCTCAACTGTGTTGTTTAAAGTCTCTGGACCTCAACTCTTTTTTTTTTTCTAAAAATGATTACATTGGATCAGGTGACATGAGGACTCTTTCCAGCCCTTAGAGTCAATGACTAATCTTTTTTTTCTTCCCCCAAGACAAGATTTCTCTGTGTAGCCCTGGCTGTCCTGGAACTTGCTCTTTAGACCAGGCTGGCCTCAAACTCAGATCTGCCTGCATCTGCCTCCCAAGTGCTAGGATTAAAAGTGTGCACCACCACTGCCGGGCAACTAATCTATTATTTTTGATGTAGAAGCAATCAAAGCCACCACTGTGCTTTGGGAATGCTGGCTGTAGCAGGAAAAACTATCTTGTGCAGAGGAGGGGTGAAGGCCCTTGAAATCGGGACATGGGGTGGGGTTCTGAGCATTCCGCTGCACAGGCTGGGAGAGTTGGAGAATGACTGACAGAGGAGGCCAGCCCTGCAGGTCTTGAGGACTTGTGGAAGAGTCTAGCATCTGTACTGGTAATCAATGTGCTTATGGACATGGGTGGCTCTGCCAGTCATCCACTAGGTGTGGGATTGTTGGCCACCGGGTTAGAATGATCTTGAAAAGAGAACAAGAGGACCCGTGAGAGATTCACTGCTGTGTCTGTCTTAGAAATGGTACATCTCTGCCCAGAGAACAACAGCAGAGTCTGACCATTACTACCCACTGCAAGATCTCTCTCCTTGATTTCCTCAATGTGAATGCTGTGGGTTCAGTTAAAGACAGCATACGAGGTGCTCTGTGCAAGTATGGGAGACCATCAGTACTCAGTATCAGCAGAGATCATATTTCTTTGCTATTGATATGTGGCCCAGCACATCCTTATTGAGTCGGGCTAAAAGGAGTCCTAGACCTTGCACTCATGTCTCTGAGACATAGTCAGAAAGCTGTGAGAATCTGGCAGCCATGGAGTTGGCGACCATTGCAAAGAGATGTGCCAAGGTCTCAGCCTCACTGCCAGGGGTGTCTCTAGTGGCAGTGTGACAGCGTTAGGCTGATGCAAAGGCCAAGGGCTCCCACTGGCCACCAGGAGCCCAAGGATGGGGTCAGCCAGCAGGCCCTCAGAAGACACCCGCAGTAACAGTTCTTTGTTTGGTCTTTTCCAGGCAGTGGCAAGGGTTTGCCCAACTGTAGCGAAGACAGAGCACTGTGCCAACTGCTGTAGTATAGGATAATGCCTCACCCCCTCACAGTGTTAGGTGAGGCAACACAGAGTTTGTAAGGCAAACAGGTGGGACACACCTTCCTTGATGGGGTCAAAAGTGGATCCCCACTGAGCTTTTCTTGCCAGCCCCACCCCTCACCTCCACAGGCCTACGTAACAAATGAGAACACGCAACTTGGGTCTACAGAGGAGATTTGCTTTTGTTTTGAGTTTGGTTTTGTTTTTTTGTCCTATGTGGGACGAGTCCAGGTGAAAGCTGTGTAGGGAAAGGGACAAGAGCCTTGAGTGCCCAGGTCACTCCCATTCAGCACGCTTTACAAATATCCCAGTGGGTGGGCTTGGGAGTTAAGTCAGTCAGCCGAGTAGTACAGGGGACACAGACGCAGATGGGTTCCTGGGGTTCTCTGCACAGCTAGCCTGGTCTACTTGGAGAGTTCAAGACTAGTGAGAGACTCCGCTTCAAAATAAAAAAAAGTGAAAAGTAACTGAGGTTGTCCTCTGGCCTCCACATACAAATAAACACACACACACACACACACACACACACACACACACACACACACACACCCCAACCCAAAAGTACCCCGTAGGTAAACCTGTGTCAAAGACTCCTGGACCCTATGTTAGTCTAAAATGAAACACCAAAAGTTTGCTACTGATGTTCCTTAAAAATTCCACCCCAACTCCCACCCCTTGTGAGATTTAGAACATTCTGACATGCTTGTCTTGACTTTTCATTTTCCAAGATGGACTGTTTGATTTTGGATTTGTTGGGGTTTTTTATTCACCCTTTTGGGGAAGAATCATCATGAAATCTATGTAGGGAGAGGGATAAGAGCCTTGAGGTGCCCAGGCCCTCATCCTCCCTCCCTCCCCTCCGGAAGCTCACCAGGCCCGGATGCTTTCCGAGAGCTCATGTGTAACTTCCTTGACCAGGGAGGCCAGGCTCTAGGCTGACTTCTGGAAGTGTCTTTGGAAACTAATTCCCAGGCAAAATGCCAAGAAAAAGATATGCATGGTGAGGAACTGACATAATTTTTTAACACCACAACCCGCATATTTCTGCAGCAGCAGCCAATACAGGCTGCCAAGACCAATATTGACCCAGTTCTTCATCCAATCAACAAACGCCATTGTTTATAAGATATAATTTTTCTTGGTTAAAGTTCAAAGTTAAACTCCAAGGATTTTCAAAACTATAAAAATAAGAGGCTTTCATACCCTCAAAAAAAAAAATTCCTGGCCAGTTTTCCTCCTTCATGGGTTTTCATAGTCATTAAAAGAAACTTAGCCAAGCAAACATTTTTTTGGTCCTCAGAGCAGTGGTAGTTTTTAAAGAAGGATTATTCTAAATATCCACATAAAAGTCCCCTAAATCTTTATACCTCTTGTGAATGTCATGGCTGTTGGCGGCACAGGTGACTGAGGCTTGCTTTTCTGTCTGAAGGCTGTCCACCTGCAGAGCCCTTGCTCTGTTCATCTTCTTCTGATTTAGACTCTCCCTCTCCACCCCTGTTCTTAATGTGGAAATGACGGAGTCTTTACTAAGCCCTTTGGAGGAAAAAGGGTTCTGTGGTTCCACTTCTGATTCTGAAATGGAAAACCTTAGCAAACAAGTGGTCGACATACAGGGCTTTGTAAACCAACCCCTTGTGGTTCTCCTAGATCCAAATAAGCATCCACTTTTGGGAGCTAGTGTCAGCGATGAGCGGTCAGGTTTAGAAGGTGAAGTTAAGGTGGAAAGATACTGAGATTTATGAGATCTCAATCTAGGCTGTTTCTTGTGTTTTGTTTTTTTGGAGTTTTTGATTGTTTGTTTGTTAATAGTATAAACAGAGATCATACCTTCTCTGCATCTGCCTCCCCTCAAAGGACCTGGCCAAGTTGTGTGTACACATGGCAGTATGTGCTACCTAAGTTATAGATTGATATTATAGTGGTTTGAACGAGAATGTCCCCCATAGGCTCTGGCATTTGAACACTTGGTCCGCAGTTTGGTGGCACTGTTTGGAAAGTTTAGGAGGTGTGGCCTTGCTAAAGGAAGTATGTCACTGGTGGGGTTGGGGGGTACTTTGAGGGTTCAAAAGACTTCCAGCATTCCCAATTTGCTCTCTGTTTCCTGCATGAGGTTCAAGATGTAAGCTCTCAGCTTCCAGCTCCAGCCAATATGTCAGCCATGCTGCCCCTGCCATTAGGGATCATAACGCTCTGGAACCACAAGCCCCAATCAGTTGACTTGGTCGTGGTATTTTGTCACATAATAGAAAAGTGAATAATGCAGGTGACTTCTCTTTAAACACGTGCAGTATATTGATTGATCCATTCCTCTGGAGATGTCTCAGTTCACTCTTCTGCTTGGGAGGCAGTGTGAGCTAAGGACAAGGCAAGCACCTATTCTGACACTGGTGTAGGTGGAACTTCTCCCCGGTGTCTGGCCGCTGTCTAGACACCTGGAATACAGTGATCTCTGTCCTCTGAGGAGCACAGGTTCCACAGGGAGAGGAGGAAGTGGACTTGAGCGTAGTTCTCCTATTCAAGGTCCCTTTTCATCTGAGAATTTTTTAATAAGATCCTGTGTATACAAGCATATAAAATTAGTATACAAAATCAAGTGATTACTAATAATAAATCATAAAGAAATTGATTTTAAAGCAGTTCTTTGATATATAAATATATATATAATTTCACCACTTGTCAAAGGTGGAGGCAATTTGCTTGTTAATGAGATAGATGTACTTGTTTAGCTTTAACTAAAGAATTAAATGTTGGATAAATGTCTGATACTGCAAGACGGAGCGCATCTTCGGTGCTTTTAAGAGTTGATCAATATTTGATTTTGTAATCACCAATGCTGAGAATGCTGCTTCATATAAAGATCTCATATAAAAGGGCAGAAGTATGTTTAAGGGCAACCAGAAATTGTTGGAAGTTCTATACTAATTGCAAGCCCAAATTCATTTTAATGAATTTTTTTATAAAGCTCAAATAATCACCCCAAGCAGCAATTTTTTTAAAAGCAAACATTCTCAAACAATGCAATCCAAAGTTGTAGTAATTTGATATTTACATGTTGAGGAATGATGGTAGGAAAACATGAAGCCTCTGCTTTCTGTAATCAGACTATTGTGTTTCTAGAAGAGTAATAACTTCATATCAGTACAAGCACTGCCATTCACAGCATGCAGCAGAGTGCAAAATGAGCCAGGATGTTCCAGGGCACGGGCATCATGTTGCATGACTGTGTGCTTGAAACCAAGGCTGAACACTGTCACATACTACACCAAGGGTGAGTGTTGTCCCAAACATCTCAGATTCATTACACACTTGATTTTGAACTAATTTTAGGTGTCATGGATTATTTTAACTATATAAAGATGTGTTACATTTGTTTATGCTTGCATTTGTTTAATTATGTAGAGATGTGTTGCTTGCCTGCCTAAGGCATGTGATCGGTCTAATAAAAGGTTGAATGGCCAATAGGTGGGCAGTAGAGGGAAAGTCAGGGCTGGTGGGCAAAGATAATAAGTAGGAGGAAGAATCTAGGCTCTGGGGAGAGAGGAGAGAGAATGAGGGAGAAAGAGAAGGAAATGCTCAGGGCCAGCCAGTCAGCCAGACATAGAGTAGGACATACAGATTGAAAGAAAGGTGAAAAGTCCCAAGGCAAAAATGTAGATGAAGAGAAACAGGTTAAAATACGCTCTAAGAGTTAGCAGGACACACATAAGATAAGGCTAAGCATTTATAACTAATAATAAGTCTCTGTGTCGTGATTTGGGAGCTGGTTGGTAGCCCCCCCCCCAAAAAAAAGCCTGTTACATTTAGAATTGTGTTTAGAAATCTTTTTGCTGCTGCCAGATTTCTTTCAACCCCCACATTTAGTTATATGAACCCCATATGAGATCTTGACCCAAAGTTTAATAAGCTGGAGGACAGATTATAAACAGAAAATGAATCTTTAGATGAGGTATTCTATGTGCACTCATATGATGGACTCTCTGAAGAAGCAGGCAAGCCACGGCTCTGTGCACACAGACACAATGATGGAGTTCTGGAAGGCAGAAAGACACATCCAATGCATGTGCCACTGTGAGGTCAGAAGCCAGGTCACTCATTTCTTACTCTGGCACTGTAGTTCACATTGGAAAGAGTGTTCCAGTTTGCCAAGTGCTTTATTTACACAATTAGTTCCCTACAATCCTCACGACAGCCCCACAGGTGAGCAGCGGTGACCATTGCAGTCCTACAAATGAGGGAACCAGTATATGAGATCATGCGTGACTCCACAACATCGTGCATCACCACATGGCAAAGCCAGCAGACAAGAGCCATACTAATAAATGCTATGTTTGTTGCATGTGTGACACTCTTCTACATGTTATATATGAGGGAACCCATTTCAGTCCTCAGAGTATCTCAGTGAGAGGGACACCACGTTTTCCCACCCTACCAGAGGCAACTAAGGAACAGCCCCTTGAGCCACCAAAAAGTAGCGGGTCTCAGATTCAAACTCAGGTCATTCAAACCTAAACAGTCTCATCCAATGGCAGCTAAAGTCCCAGGCCCCGGGACAGCCATCTCTCTTCTTTTCTGGGCAGAAAATAAGACCAATCTATCGATCAAGTGGCAAAAATTCATGAATAGCCACTCTGCCAGCGATGTCACCATCTGTCACAAAGAACAATGGGCTCCCTGTGCCAATAATACATTCGAGAGTGGTACTGCTATTAAGTAAGAGGGAGACAAGCTCAAAGGGTTTTTTAATTGTCTAAGGATCCCTTTGCCACAAGCCAAACATCCCATTATGGGAAAGCCAGCTATCTGTTACTTCTATCAATTAGCAAGGCCCGTGATTTGCACAATTTTCTTGCCTAATTTTAGTCCCCCTGTAATCTGTCTTTTCTCTGAACTCTTGCCATGCTGAGTTCATAAGACAATATTCCACGGAGTTACACTGAGCTTTGTGTTCTCCCATAATTATTCTGTGCACGCCCATCCTGTCTCCCCAAACAAATCCCGATGCACTCAGCAGCCAGGAGCTACATCATTCCTCATTCCTGGCTCTTCAGCATCAACCTAGCATGGCAGGGACCAGACAGTAGGCACTTAGTATCTGCTGACTATTTAAATGACAGTCCCTGAACGAGTTCTCAGTTAGTCTTCAGAAGTATCTGTACCTATTCCAACTTGCTGATTGAGAAATAGATGCTTTCTCATTGTCCCCTTGCAGCAAGAGCTGTCAGTCTTCATATGGAAAGATACTGTGCTGGTTAACTGGTTAACAATTAACACGTCGGGGATATTTTTCTAGAGGTCTTGATTTGCAGAATTTACTATCACACAAATGAGTGTTCTCACTGTGTCTGAAAGTTGATCAATTGACTTTAAAACACTACACTAGGTTTTTCTCCTAAAGTGTACTTTTGGGTGGATGTGGTAGCTTTTGGTTTTCTGTCTCAAGAAAAAAAAAAAGAGTCTTTCTTAGTAGTAGATTGTTCAGGTTGGTCTAAAACATGAGGGACTGGATTGTGCTGTGACGATTTGAAAGACAAACTGTATAATATAGCCATCATTCACCTGGTCATCCCAAAGATGGGTTTTATGTTCAAATTGATGAAGCTAAAAAAAATTAATGAAGCTGAAAATACACTGTCAAGCCAACCAAACAACCAGAGAACATCCTTTCTCTCTTCCCTCCCTCTCTTCCCTCTTTCTTTCCTCCCCGCTCCCCCACTTCATCACTGTATCACTCTTGCTAATTTCACTTGGGTGATACATGATCATGAGGTCATCACTGAGGTAAGAAAACACTTTGGAGGCTAAGGACCTGACCAACCTAAACTCATGCAATCACCTCTGATAGGATATAAACCACCGTTGGAAGGGCTTTCCTTCTGGCCCATCTTCTAGAAAATTCTTCTCCTTCTTCCGTTTTTCTTTCAGGGTTTGTAAAGGTCAGAATGTAGCAGGAAAATGACACCTCTTGACACAGACTGGAGAGTCCAGCATGGTGGACTGTTCTCTCTCCTGTACTTACAAAGCCTTAGCTGCCCTTTTCTTCCCCTCCTCCACAGGCTACCCTCTCTCCTTTATCAAAACCCTCATTGTGAGAATTTCTGTTTGGTGTGGAGCTGATGCTGGGTGGGGGAGCATGGGACAAGGCTGTGCATTTGTAGAAACTGGCTCCTCTGGAACAGAATGATGGAGCCCGCTGGGTACAGAGTATTGCAGATGACACTTCAGTGGATTTGGAACCATTCCCATTACCTCCAAAACCCATTGTGAGTATTGTGTATGAGAAGTTGGAGGACATTAAACATTTTCTAAAGAAAGGAAATAACAATTGTTTTTGTAGGGCTGGCGAGATGGCTCAGGATTCAAGAGTACTTTGCTATTGCAAAGACCCAAGTTTGCCTCACAAACTCCAGTTTGGGGGATTTCACACTACCTTTGGGTCTCTGTGGGCACCCTACTCACTTGTGGTACACATTCATACTTGCAGATAAGCACTCATATATATAAAATAAATAAATCCTTTAAAAATAATTTATATTTAAAATACCAATAAGACTTTTGAAAATTAAATTTATATGGCAAAGCCTGCTTTTTTAAGAAATGTTATCTCACTTTGTACCCCTAGCTGGTCTGGAATTTGCTATGTAGACCAGGCTGGCCTAGAACTTGCTATGTCGACCAGACTGACTTCAAATTTATAATGGTCTATCTGCCTCTGCCCCGACAGTATCATGATTAAAGGTATGTTCCACTATACCTGACTGAAGCCTGCTTTCTATCGATTATATTTCCTTTTTCTATTTTTCTTTCTGAAACAAGGTCTTGCTATGTAGCTCAGGCTGGCCTTGAAATCATGGTCCTCCTGCGTCAGCTTCTCGAGTGCTGGAACTATCGGTGGGAGCCCCCATGCTCAGCTTCTATTGGTTTTCAAACCCTGAACCAAGCTTACTTGCCCTGTCTCTCCTTGTGTCTAATTCATTGAGCTGTGGGGAGCCCAGCAAGTAGTAGCTTCCACCTGAGAGCTCCTGGGGTAGCTTTCTCTGCAGCTTTGACTTCTCCTCATAATTTCCTATTGCATGGGCTGACGGTTTTGTTCTGTATTTTTCCTCTTTAAGTATATCCTAAGTTCCTTGCAAGCAGAAGCAAAGTGTTTCACTTCCCCATAGGCCCTTGTGCTTTGGATGGAATCCCTTACTCTCTGGAGTGGTAACCTGGGCATTGCTACTGTAGTCAGGAGAAACGGCCTTGCTCAGGGTGTCTGTAAATCCTCCACAATCATACAGGAAGTGCCTACAGTCGTTGCTTTTCCATGGTGATGACAGGTTACCTGACAGAACCCACTTAAGAGAGGAAGGTTTACTTTAGCTCAGGGCTCAAGGGGCCCCAATGCATCCCAGAGGGAAGGGTATGGTGGAGTGAGCAGCCTGAGCTATGCCAGTAGGAGTGTGAGGTCTTGACACTCAGCAAGTAGAGAGCACGCCTCCTGATACAAACGTAGGTTATAACTCATGAGGCTACTCCCTTGTGACTTGTTTTCTTCAGTTAGGCCCCACTGCCCTAAGCTTCTAGAATCCCCCCAGATAGAACTACCATCTGGGGACTAACTGTTCAGACACATGAGTCTGGGGGGGATATTCCATGCTGAAATAGTCAACAGCACTGTAGGCAGAGGTTGTGTGTGTATCTATTGGCATATTACATTAATCTCTCTCATGTAACTATAATGAAATACCTCAGTTTGGGCAACTTCAAGGGAAGATTCGTTTCAGCTCCTGATTCTAAAGGTCCCAGGTTTAAGGCTCATCCGATGGCCTTCTTGGTGATAGACTCCAAAGAAAGTGAAGGGGTATCACACAGTAAGAGACAGTAAATGCCCGTGCACAGATTCTGACCCTTTTCCCTTTTCTTAGAAAGCCTCCAGTATTCATCACAAAGCTCCACCATGATGATGAGCTTGCCTAATGCTCATCAGTAAGATGAGACAGTAAATGCCCGTGCACAGATTCTGACCCTTCTCCCTTTTCTTAGAAAGCCTCCAGTATTCATCACAAAGCTCCACCATGATGATGAGTTTGTCTAATGCTAATCACTCCCCAAAGTCCCACGTCTACACACCAGAGCTGAATTAATATCTTCATCTATCAAATGGAAATGACATTTCAACAGTTGAGCCCTTGGGAGACACACTCAAACTATAGCAAATGTTTATCACATTCTTAAAAACATTGAAGATCCATCACCCTACTGATGTTCTCCATCCACAACCCTGAAGACCCCAAAAGGAGTGCTGGGCAGCCAGAAACCTGTGAGGAATTAGGATTATAACTCAGAATGAGAGCTGTACAACTGTCATTGCATTGGCAGGGATTTCTTGGGAGTTATTTTATTTGAGATGTATTTTACACACCATAGATCAGCTCCCCCGAGATGTACGATTCATCAGATTTTGATGTATTTGCCAAGTTGTGTGACCATCACCACTTGGCAATAAGCATTAGTTGAGAGTCCTAGCGGCAAGCACAGCAGCGAGAGCAAGAGGGGAAACAGCTTTGCCCTCTAGAAACTGACTGAAGTGGACAATAAGTGATAAGTAAGTTGACCCTGCTGTAGATTGAATTCCATCACCCTCAAATCCATACACTGAAGCTCTAACCCCTCCTGCACCATAACATGACATTATTTGGAAATAGAATGACTCCTGATATAATTAGTTAATGAGGTCAGCCTGAAACAGAATGGACTCTTATCTACCATGACTGTGTCCTTATAAAGTGGGGACATTTAGGCACAGGGAGAGATGGGGGCGGAGGTGGTGATAGAGCAGAAGCCAGGGATTTCCACAGACAACAAGCAAGCACCACAATCTAGGAGCAGCACATAGAATGCGTCTATCCCTCACCAGACTCAAGGGGACCAACCCTGCCCTTATCTTGACTTTAGACATCCAGTCAACCCACTTTCGGCACTCAAGCAAACTAATAAATACCCTGTTTCTGCTTCAGCTTCCAGGTGATCAATAGGAAGTGAAGGGAGTCTCTTTTCTCTCTCACTTTCTGACACTTGGCCTTAAACTGAGTACATAGTCAAGAATGATCTTGGAATGCTGATCTGCTTGCCTCTACCTCCTAAGTGGTAGGATTGTAGGTGTATTAGTTGCCGTGATAAAATACCACAACCAAGGCAACTCACAGAAGAAAAGGGATATTTGGACTCATGGCTCCCGAAAGGTTAGAGTCCATCATTGGAGGGAAGCACGAGGCAGCAGGAATTCCAACAGGACCAAGAAGCTGAGGGCTCACAGCTTCAAACACAAGCACAAATCAGGGAGAGTGAACCGGATATCACAGGGAGCAATAAACTTGCAAAGCCTACCTGCAAGGACATACTTCCTCCAGCAAGACCACACCTCTTAAACCTCCCCCAGCACTAGGTGGGTGTGAGAGATTCCTGCAGGTATTGCCACAGGTGGGAAAGTGGACTGCAGAGAGATAAGAGTGAAAACTTTTGCAGGCACTGGGTCAAGACCTCCAGGGACTGACCCTGTGGTTTATTTTACTTGTACATTTAAACACAGGAGAACTTGTGACCTGTGACCTTTACAATAAGAATGGATTCTATTGGCTGATAAAGAGAGTTCAGGGCTAGGGCCTAGAGAAGGGTCTGTATAAGCATAAGGATTGATTCTATTGGTGAAGGATGTGTTCTATTCACTTGAGAGATAAAGCTCAAGATCAGGGCCTAAACAATGCTCAGGATATTGGAGTACTTGGGAAGGCTGGCTCATAGAATAGCAAAAACATCACCAGGTTGATTGACCCCTCTTCACTCTGGCATTCCAGGTAGTTGACTAGGGGTCGCTCATTTCCTTCCATTGAAGAAACTAGGCCCACTGACAATACTGCTCAGTACTCAGTACTCAGTATTTGGTACTGAGGATTGAACCCAGGGCTTTGAGCATGCTGGGCACTATATACCAGCCCTGGAGTTACTTGTAATTTACAAAGTGTTTAGTGAGGTCCTCTCTGAAAAGTCTGGAATGGAACCGGCTAGATGAAGGGTATAAGTAGCAAGCATTCCTAAAGAGGATGTAGCTCATGCAAACATCCCCAGAGCAGAGGTCAGAAAATTAAAAGAACAACAGATTGACGCATGAGGCTCTGGTGCAAGGATTACTGATGGGAATAGAAAGATTGTCGGGGGCTAGAGCCACCCTGGCCTGGGAAGCCATGGTCTTGGGTTTAAGTATAACGAAAAGCCATTAAAGGATTTTAAACAGAGCATTGTTGAGACTCGGTTTATTTCTGGAAAAATGTCTCTGGGGAAGAGGCCAGACCATAAGAGAGCAAGCTGTGAATCCGGAAGAAAGGCCATCCAAGACAGACGACAAAGGCTTGAGCTTTGGCAGATTTGGAGGTGGGGAAGGTGGACCACCAGGAGATGCATTCTGAAAATAGATTAACAAAATTAGCTGTTGGAAATAGTAGCAAAGGAGAAAATAGGGTTGCCACTCAAGTCTTGGGCTTTTGCAACCAATTGTATACTTTACCAACACGCAAAGACTAGAAAAGCACAGATTTCATGGGGAGGTGGGGGGTGGGTTGGGGGTGGGGTGGAAACCAAGAGACTGTCCATTCATGGAAAGTTCAAAAGGGCTGTTTAGAACTTGACTGAAATGTGTTTCCAAATACATTCTACCTGTTAAAGGTGGAAGTGAATCTCATTTTGCTTTGGGAGCATTTCAAGACATTTCAACAGCCCCTGAGATTCTAAGAGTCACACGCTGTGAAAACAGGGAGCTGCTTTACTTTGGATGTGTCCCCCCGTCCCCTCTCATACAAAGACCATGTTTGGAAATCATTCCTGAAGCCCTATGTTCATGGAATTTGAAAATGGAGTCTTTGGGGGAAAAAAATAGGGTTAGATGAGGTCATGAGGCCTGGGCCCTGGTGATGACGTTAATAGCTCCATTAGAAGAGAGAGACAGGAGCCAGCACTTAGTCTGTCTCCATTCATGATGCCCTTAGCCATGTTAGGATGTGCCAAAGAAGGCCCTCGCTGGCTGCTGAGCCATGCCCCTGGACTTCCCACATTCAGAATCATGAGCTAAATAACCCAGTTTTATTAATTGCCTGATCTCACGCACTTAGAAGCACAAAACCCAGTAACACGACTTGAATCCTCTAGATGCTTCATGTAAGAGGAGAGAACAGCCCCCATAAATTGGTAGCGCCTCTTTGTGCACCTCCCCGCTCGCACTCCCCATCCAGCTCACCTCATCTGTGTCTTTAACTCTGTCAGGAAATGGTTGGGGCAGCTTGTGGGCTGAGCTGGTTTCACAAGCTGCCCCAACTGAGCATCTTAAAAAGCAGGAAAAAGACAGTTCAAAAGGCCAGAGGTCTGAAATCAGGTGTCAGCAGGGCTACCTTGCCCTTCTCTCAAGGTTCCTTCCCCTGTCTGAGCTTATAGTGGGCCTGTGTCCCTTTTCCTCATGGTTGCATTGCTCCGTTCCCAGGTGCTGTGTGTCTGAGACCTCTACCATGAGTCCTGTCTTTTTACTATTGAGAAGGCACTTAAATGTTGTAGTTAGAACCTACCTGGCAGAGCTCAGATGGCCTTATCTCAGGATCTTTAAGGCGGTTATTGCTCTAGTTTCGTTCTGTTGCCATGGTAAACACTCTGACCAAAGGCAATTTGGGGGAGAAATAGGTTCATTTCGGCCTACAGGCTACAGTCCATCACCAAGGGAAGTCAGGGCAGGAACTTGAAGCTGAAACCCTGGAGGAATGCTGCCTGCTGTCTTGTTCACAGGTTCATCTTAGCTAGATTTCCTACACAGCTAAAGACCACTTATTCAGGGAATGGAGATGGGCACAGTGGGCTGGTCCCCTCTACATCAATTAACAATCAAAACAACCCCCACTCCCCGCCCCCCGCCACCGCCACCGCCGCTGCCACCACCACACACACACACTTAAAGGCTAGTCTGATGTGGACAATTCCTTCAGCTGAGACTGCCTTCTCAGATGACTCGGTGTCAAATTGACAGAATTAATTAGGGCAATTAGATCTGCCAAGATTCTTTGTCCAAACCATGCCACATCCACAGGTCTTGGATATTCATACTTTGGGGGAGCCACTGCTCAACTACTCCAAGTGTGCGTAGGAGATGCAACCCCTTTATCCTGAGATATTTTGTAACTAAGACCAGAAGGAGTGTGAAAGGAACTGAGAAAAAGAGAGGAAAGTTAGAATATCCTAAAGAGAGTACAGAGCTTCCCAGGATAGGTACCAAGTTAAGATTAATGCATGATAAGACCAAGACAGGCCAAACCAGACTATCCTGTGGACCCCCAGGCTCTGGAAGGTGCTTGAACTTGGAAACAGGGGAAATCTACTAGAGTGCGTTGAACTGGTGGTCGTGACTGGTGTACATTTGAGTGGGGGGGAATGAGTGCTCTGTGGGGGGCAGAGGTGAGAGAAAAATGGGGTTAGACAGGCCAGGTGAGCTGTTCTTTGGAAGTCTAGGGAAAACACGGTGTTGGTCTAGACCGGATGAGTAGCAGAGTTATTTTAGAGTCGAATGGGTGGGTCAGAACCACGAAGCTTTATTGGATCTCGTCTCTCCCAGCCACATACTTGATTAGTCATATTGAGGAAGGGCAATATGGAAAGCCCATGCTTTATTGTGGCCTGAAAAACCATTTTCAAAAGGAGTCAACCTTTATAAATTATTCCAAAAGGCTCCAAGAAGGTTTTGTTGAGGAGGATAGAGGAAACTTATACTGATTGGAGCTAAGCTCACTCTGAAAATATCCCTTCCTTTTCCATTCAGCTGTGTGCTCTTGTGGCCTTGAAGAGCAGCCCTGGTGTAATTTGGAAGTTTTACTAGCCTCTGCATGGAATCTGTGGCTATGTGGTTATTTCAAGTATTTTCATTCTGTTATTTTTATGGCCTGAGCTATTTTAGCCAGCAGTCCAGTGCTAGAAGGGCACAAGCAGACCCCAGAAACTCAATTAGGGTCTTTAGGAATCTGAGTGCCCAGCAACTTGGATGTAACTCTCCCCCGCAGGGTTCAGGGCAGAGCATCTATGTTCCACAAAGAACTGTGGAGTGGGTGCCTAACCCACGGTAGAAACACCGTCCATCATCTTGGTGATGCCATTTGCATTAAATGTAAAACTTGAAGTGGATGGAAAATTTGCCTGGTTGGAAAAAACAAAAATGCAGCCAAAGTATTTTCACCCAATTCCTTCCACTAGGACATATAACTTCTGAATATCCATCTCCCCTCTAAGAGCCAGCCTGCTCCATGGCCAGACTGCCTTCGGGGTTAGACCTGGGTTGGCACCAACCCTGTAGTATCATGGGTTGAACTACTCTGCCCTCACAGTTCCCTCAGAGGACAAAGCCCAGGTCTTTGGATGAGTGTGCCTCCTGTGAAGTGTCAGCAGTGCTGGACATGATGGTGTGCTCTATAAATTCTCCTGCACAGGAGATCTGTGCTCACAGGCACTAAAAAGGTAAGCAAAACAAACCAGGGCAGACCCTCTCTGCCTCCCTGAAATGCTGCAGGCTCATGCTGATGGACTGTGAACTTTGTATGGGGAACTGAGGAGCCCTGAGCAAATCTCACCTCCTGACCTTCAGCAGTCCCCAGCTCTGCATCTGGGCCTCAGTTCTGTTGAAGTGAGGACTGGGGTTCGGAGACTCCATGGTAATCAGGGTGCCCGGCCCCACCCAGCTACGTGCAGACAGAGCTCCCTTCTGCTCATGGGGAAGTAACCACAGACAGATTCTGGATGATGTAACCAAGAGAGAATTGAGCAGATGATTCTAGCGACGGAAGTGAAAGTTGATCCCAGCCCTGTGGCTGAGCTTTTGGAAACTCCCTGTAAAGCACCCTGGAGCACCAAGGACCCAAAGGCATGATCCTGCTCACCTCCCTCTTCCCTATCGCAAGAAGGGCTTCACACTGAGAACACTGAGGGATAAGTCCTTCCAGGACACATTCATAAGGTCACAGCACTGGACTTTGGTGGACCCTTTGTTGCTCTGGGGCTGTTGTCACCGTGGTTAGATGTGGCGGCCTTGCAGTTCCCTATGGGCTGAACCTTTTGTCGTTGCGTAGCTCTGTGCGTTCCCTGCCATGGCCCCCAATTTGATCTTTTATACAATAGCCATTTAATAACCCCATGTTGATTAACTCTCATGGTGGAGGAAAAATCAGCCTTGGCCAAGCTAAGTGGCTGGAGGAGTATCTACATGGGGGTGGGACAGAGAGACCACAGAGATGCCAAGAGATAACACCCTAAGGAGCCACAGTCCTCAGCACAGAGGACACATGATGCCCCTGCTTCTGCTTACCAGCCCATGTGTTCAGAGCAGGCTCTTGGGGAGCTCAGAAACAGCCGGAGGGTGGATGTCCCTGCCTTCACCTCTTCAGAGCGCTCAGCTTGAAAGACACAGAAGGCACTGTTAGTCTACCTGGTCCCAAGGAGGACTTTGGACATTTTTCAGAGACGAAAATAATCATGCTAGATAAAGTAGTTTAGGAAAAAAATAAAATAAAGTTGGAAATTCAAGTTGGGATCAAACAGAGGAGAGAATTCTGGATTCTTTGTCATGTCAGTAGAAGGAGATGATCCTGTTCAGACAGTCCTAGATATGGCATTGGGAAGCAAGACGTGCTAGACACCAATCTGTCTCTGTGATAAAATGCTGAGATAAACAGCGTCAAAGGAGGGAAGGCTTGCTGGTTCTTGGTATCAGAGGATGGCTGCACGTTCACTCCATCCTGTTGTGTTTGGGCGTATGGCAGCACATTGTGTCCTACTAAGTGTGTGTGACCAAGGAAACTGCTCACCCCACTGCAGCCAGGAAGCAGCGTGAAAGGGAGGAAGAGGCTGTGATCCTCTTATCCCTTCTGGGGCGTGCCTCCAATGAACTAACTTCCTACCACTAGACTCTGCCTCTCAAGGTTCCGTCTCATCCCAAAGCTCCCTAGAGAGTTAACTCTTTAACACACAGATCTGCCAAGGGCATTTCATATGCAGCCTAAGGTACAAGATTATTCAGAAATGATGACACTTCTGTTTCTTCAGCCTCAAAATACTTGAAGAAAATAGACATGGCTGAAATACTCCACAGGAAGAACATCTTGGTATCCTTGATGCCCTGGGGCTTGAAGAGTTTCTGCCTCTGAGCACTGGGTTACCAGACAAGCATCCATATCCCAGTTTCTCATCTGACTCTATCCCTTCATTATTTAAAATTTCTGAGCTTCAGGTGTAAGATAAAAGGCAGTTGGGAGCATCTAAATTCCCCAAAAGTAAAAAATGAGCACATGTGATTCCTTGTGGAGCTTCTAAACTCCCCAAGAATAAAAAAATAAACACATGCAACTCCTTGGACAAAGATACTCTGACTCTCTATATGTCTTTAAAACTCTCAACCACTCCTGAAACAGGTAGGCACTTCTATGATACGTGCTCTACACACAAGGGAAAGAAAATACTGAAATGTATCCTCTACTGCAATTTTAATTTTTTTTTAATTTGACTAAATATTGACCGAGCTCTTCCATTGGGCATTGTTGCAGGCACTGAGATACATTAGTGGAAAAGAGACAAAAGCCATACATAGCCTTATCAGACCTTACCTGCAGCTGCTTTGGGGGACTTAGTGACAATACAAGTGTTAGCCTGTGGTCACAATGCCTCCTGTCGGGGTCCCTCCACACACAGAACTGAGAACAGAACGATGTAGGTTGAACTGCCGTCCCCTGAGCCACAGGCCCAGACCTCCATTGTTCTCTGAGAGCCTTTACACACGGGGACGGGAGCACAGTTAGGATGGCCGTCTCCATCCTTAGAGAAGAGGAACCCGAGGATGAAGAGGTTAAGGTGTTTGTTCCAGATGATCCACCCAGTCCTGAGGGACAGAGCCAGGAGCTGAGCATTGCTGGCCAGTGGTTAGGTCACTATGAAGAAATTCTTCAGAGGCCCAACGCATATTTTGGCCCTTATTCCTATAGTATCTAGCAATTGCATCATCCGCTGGGAACAGAGTATGTTTGCTTGATTCTGTGTGTGTGTGTGTGTGTGTGTGTGTGTGTGTGTGTGTGTGTGTGT
>CABHPR010118290.1:6880-19304 GCA_902168415.1 Peromyscus melanophrys | reverse complement strand
TAGGTTCAGTAAGAAACTGTCTTAGAAAATAAGGCGAGGAGAGAGTGAGGAAGACATCATACATTGACTTCTGGCCTCCATTCATGCACCCAAACACACCCACACAAACACAAGCATACACCCCACCCCGGCCCAATCCCTCACACACATGCATAACTTGATACCCACTGGCCCATTCTGATGTAAGGTGAGGATGGCCCATTCTGATGTAAGGTGAGGATGACCCTAGCCTGCTCCATGTCCCAGGTGCTCCAAGCATGGAAATTGTTCCTCCTGCTGGGGTCTCCATAGTCTTTTTTCGAATCTGGAAGATTTCCATCCCTGCCTAGCTACCAGGCAGAGCTTGGCAGGCAGGTCACAGTTCCAACCCCTTGGCTTCCCAGGCCTGTTCAAACACTACCTGGGACCAATTGTCTGCTAGAGGTTGGGAGTGCTCTCTGAGTCCACACTGCAAATGCTAGAATTGAGGTGAGTGCTGGGATTGGGCTTCTGGGCCTAGGGGAGAAGCGAGGGTCTGGCTTGACGAGAGAAGCCAACAGTCCTATCTGTCATCAGGAGAAAGATCCTCACTCCCCTTTTTTGTTTATTTGTTTGTTTGTTTGTTTGTTTGTTTTTCAGGACAGGGTTTCTCTATGTAACTGCCCTGGCTGTCCTAGAACTCACTTTGTAGACCAGGCTGGCCTTGAATTCACAGAGATCCTCCTGCTTCTGCCTCCAGAGTGCTGGGATTAAAGGTGTGTGTCACCACCAACTGGCTTTATTGTCCGTTTTTCTGAGAGATGGTGTTTATTTCTTTGGAGGAGCTCTTTATATATAATGAGTACTGATCCTTTGTCATTAATGCTGCCCCAGTTTCTTCTAGGTGTTACTTTTGTCTTTTAACTGTTTATGGTTTTTTTGGGTTTTTTTTTGTTTTTTGGTTTTTTTTCGAGACAGGATTTCTCTGTGTAGCTTTGCGCCTTTTCCTGGAGCTCACTTGGTAGCCCAAGCTGGCCTCGAACTCACAGAGATCCGCCTGCCTCTGCATCCCGAGTGCTGGGATCAAAGGCGTGCGCCACCACCGCCCGGCCTGTTTTAATATCAATAAATTTTGAATTTTTACTTAGTAAAATCTGTCAATATATTCCCGTATGGCTTCCTGATTTGATATCACGCTTCAAGGTGTCTTCTCTATTTCATAATTTAATAAAATATTTTCTATTTTTATACTGATTTGTATGGATCTCCACTTTGTAATCTATTGTGGGCTTGGGTGATATGCATTTGGTCTGTTCGTTTTCGAGTTTCACTCTGTAGCTCAGGCTGACCTAGAACTCACTATGTCATTCAATCTGGCCTTGAACTCATGGCGGTCTTCCCGCCTCAGCCTCCCAAGGGCTAGGATTCCAGGTACGGGCCGCCACACCCGACTTCCATCACTGTGTTGGTTTGTTCTGTTTTCTTGAGACGGAAGTTCGTGTAACCACAAGCTCTTGACCTTCCTGCCTCCACATCCCATCATAACATGCAACATGACGTAGGACAACTTTCTTAACTATCTCAGGTCTATTACCTCAACCCCATTTATCATACTGCTTGTGAGTTAGCTTTTTATCACATGCTCAATTCTCAGAAATATTCTACTTTATCCTAGACTCTTTTCCATTAATTAATTCATTTATTTATTTTGATACCAAAATCACATTTAGTTTTCTTTTTGTTTTTATTTAGGAGTAGATTTTTTTGCATGATTTTTGTTCATGTATTTATTACTGTTGTGGGGGTGCGTGTGTGCCATGGCACATGTGTGGGGCCCAGAAGACATCTATATGGGGTCGGTTTTATCTATGTACCTTCATGAGGCATTTGGGGTTCACACACAGATAGCAAGCACTTCTATTCCATGAGCCATCTCACCAGGCTAGTATTGTTTTTATTTAGTTTTGAGTCAAAGTCTCGCTGTGTAGCCCAGGGCAGCCTCAAACTGAAGCTCCCCCTGAGTGCTTGGATTCTCTACCTGCACCTCCATGCCTGGCTCCAAAATTCACATGAGGCCTCACTGGGAGTCTGAAGATTGTCCAGGCAAATTTCAAAAGCTCTAAGCTATTTGCATGTATTTATTCTTCCTTAGACTTCAGACTCTACTTGTCAAGTTCTAAGGGCCAAGGAAGTTAGGTTTTGAATTTAACAGACATTCTGTTTAGAGGTAATTCAGACAAGAACCCACTTCTGTACAATGGCATGTTCAGCTTTCTCGTTCTGTAACAGGACACATATTTCTGTAGACCTTATTTTTGTGTCAGCCGGTAAAAACCTAAGAGATTGAGAAAGACCTGTAACATTGATCTCTAGCCCCCGAATACAAATCCCCCGTGCGCACGTGCATGCACACACACACACACACACACACACACACACACACACACACACACCAATAGATAAAATATTTGGAGATGTCTTGGTCTCGGTGGAGGCTGTTCAGAGCTCAGTAGAAAGCTCTGTGGATTACTGATTCTTATTAAACATATTCATAGGCATTTTACAGTGTCATTACTGTGGAGACATGGATCTTCTGTGTCTCTTTCCAATTCTAATATGAGGTGTGGCTCTGTAGCCCAGGCTGGTCTTGAATTCAATCCTCTGGTTTCCAGACCGAGTTTACAAGTGTGCAGCAACACACTGTTTTCTAGATTGTTTTCAGTTGCATAGGAATGATTTTGACTTCTGGCGGGCGGTGGTGGTGCACGCCTTTGATCCCAGCACTCGGGAGGCAGAGCCAGATGGATCTCTGTGAGTTCGAGGCCAGCCTGGGCTACAGAGTGAGATCCAGGACAGGCTTCAAAGCTACATAGAGAAACCCTGTCTCGGAAAAAAAAAAAAAAAAGAAATGATTTTGACTTTTACCAACATAACTGCAATGCGGCTACCCAATGAAATTCACTCAACTCTTCTGGTGGTCCTTCCTCTGATTCTCTTCAATTTCTTAAACAACTAAGCCCCAGCACCTCAGGGCTTAGCATAGGGAAGGGAGGTACACATTTATTGACCATCAGCTTGGCACCGTGGGTTGTTCTGGGAACTGGGAACACACACATTTTTAATCCTTCCAATCCTCTTGTAAACAGACAAGGAAAACGAGACTTGATGGCCAAGTGTGGAAGACCACACAGCTAACCATCATGCACAAATGGACCCACTGAGTCGGAAGTAGAGGAGCATGCCTGTGATGCCACAGCTCAGGAAGCTGAGGCCGGAGCATTATAGAGAGTTCTAGGCTACAGTGTGAGATCGTCTCAAAAAGCCACCGGATGGCTATACAGTCAGCCACCGGCAGCACCTTTCTACTGAGCTCTGAACAGCCTCCACCGAGACCAAGACATCTCCAAATATTTTATTGTGTGTGTGTGTGTGTGTGTGTGTGTGTGTGTGCACGCGCGTGCACACACATACATGGGTGATTTGTATGCGGGGGCTAGAGATCAATGTTACAGGTCTCTCTCATTCACTCTCCACCTTATTTTTTGAGACAGGGTCTCTCACTGAACCTAGAACTTGCTGTTTTGATGAAACTGACTGGCCGGGGATCCTCTGTCTTCCCCCGGTTATGTGTGTGTCCTGCCAGGCCTGGCTTTTACATAGATGCTAGGGATCCAAACTCAGGTCCTCTTGCCTCACTCCCTGGCCCAAGACATCTTCACGTGTTTTCAGTCCATTCATGCTTGTGCTGCAAGACCTGAACCACCCTCCAGTGTGTCTTTAGAGGGAGATACTGTAAATGGGAAGAGTAGGCCTGCTGCACTCTCGGGCCAGAAACCGTGTCCCAGACCCCACAAGGCAGTAGCCTTACCGTATCATATCGGCCCTTAGCTTCAGGAAGAGGTACAATTAGGCAGAGAGGCCGGACAAGAGGAGGGATGGGGTGGGGGAGAAAGGTTGGGGACACGAAACAGAAATGGGGCCCAAAAGGCTGTGGAGGAGCAAGGACAGGCCCCAGGCCTAATCCAGGTGGGACCCATGGTGGCCAATTCCTAGACCTGCCAGGCACTGCACCCCCACTGTGGACGCTGAGGGGCTGGGGACCAGCAGCCACTCAGATACTTCCATCCCGTAGATCATGAAGAGGCACTGTGGGGATGACGACACAGAACTCGACAGCCTCCATTTCCACCCACACGCATACATGGGGCAGGGTAACCCAGAGCAGAGGAACATGGCTGTAAACTCAAAGCCGACACACAGCAGAGAGATACAGGCCTGGGTACAGGGAGAAGAGTTACAGATGCACAGACATCCGGGAAGACATAGGCGCAGACAGACAACCCTCGGGAGGACCCATGGAGAAACAGGTAGAGGGAGTCTACAGACATGTAGAGGAAGTCACACGTGGACCTGGGGTTGCACACCTCCACGCATAAGGAGTCAGAGGTAACATGACAGGCAGATGGGACAACTCTGTACACATCTCTCAGAAAGCACTGGGTCCTTGAGGGGTCCCAGTCACTGCTGGTCCACACTACGCCTCAGAAGACTCAGTGCTGCAACCATGTGCTGCTTCCCAGAACCCCATCACCAGCTCCGCGAACACACATGTGGCAGCTGGGCTCTCCTGACACACAGGTGCATGTCCCAACAGGCCTGGGCCCCACCCGTGGGGGCTGACATCTCTGTTCTGGGGTGCAGGTGGGGGCCACAGAGCCACCCCCTCCCCCGCAAGCCACAGGCTGTGCCCGCTGGCAGGGACTGGGGGCCCTGGCTGGTGCAGGAGGGGAGGGCTGGGGGGCCGGGCGCGGCCAGGGCGGGCACAGGAGCCGGTACCTGTCGAACAAGAGCTAAGGAGCAAACGAGCTTCTTAGTCACCTTTCTCTTCTCCCCGTTTTTGGCAGCAACCCCTCGGGGCAAGGGGAAGCTGATATCATAATTATTGGCTCACCCAGCAGCTGCCTCCCCTCACCTGATGTCAGCGCAGACCCAGGACAACCGGGCTGACGGACTGACAGACAGTCGGAGCTCCTGGCCCCCTAGACCCAGGCCCCCACGCCGACCTGCTTCACTGAGCAGGTAAGAGGAGAGCTGGCCCAAGTCAGCCGTGGAGGCCAGCAGGGGAGGGGGCTTGGCTTTTTAATGGGCCCCAGAAGGCATTGGGTGCTCCTCAGCGTCTCACTGTCTTTCAAGGGAGGCTCAGGATCAGGGTGAGTGCCTGGAGGCTGAGGGAACCCCTCCTACACACTCTTCTGTCTCTTTTTCCTGGCCCAGGTCTTCCAAGTTTGAGCCTTCTTGCTGTAGTGTAGAACTCCCGTCCTGCTGTGCATGGTAGCTCTGCGTGGTGGCTCTACATAGTGGCTCTGTGTGGTGGCACCCACCCTGGGCTGGGAAGCGATAATGACCCCAGCTGGAAAGCCAGAACTCAAAGACAAGCAGGCAGATCCCCAGCCAAGGACTGAGTGGCTGTTTGGGTAGGACATGGGGCACCCAGCTCTGGAGATAACGTGCCACCTCTCCGGGATGCCTGGGCTGGGGTCCGCACGTTCAGTTCCGTGTTCGGTGGGGAGAACTGACTTGCAGAAAGGAGATTGTCGCAGCTGGTGCAGGAGCAGGCAGGTGACAACAGGTGCCTCGGCTAGGAGCCGATGCCGAGCTGGAGGCCCATGTCTCTGAGGGCCAGAGACATTTCTCTGCCTCAAGATCCCTGCAGCAGAGAGGAGTGGCAAGCAGACCCGAGACAGGCAGAGAGTTCACAGATGCCCCCCAACCTAGAATTGGGGTATCCAGGAAGTGAAGGCCCTCAGGGAGCAGCCAAAAGCCCCTCCAGCTGCTGAGACTTCCCTCTGCCCCCTACCTGACCAGGCAAAGTCCTGGAATTTGCTATGGACCCCCCCCCCCCCAATCCAGCTCTCTTTCAGTGTCCAAAGGAGCAGGTTGAGTTAAGGCTAGAGTAAGAAGTGGGTGTGTTCGCCTCTTCATTCTGCACCTACAGGCTCAGGAGACATGTCTGGGTATGTGCAGTGGCAGGGCACAGCTGCTCAGCAAGAAAGGACCAGATGGAGAAGATGCCTCCCTTTGGGACACCATCTCATCTCTTCTGTCCTCTGTCTCTGTGCTGGGCAGGTCCCACACCCGATAGAGCTTGGCCCTCCCTGTTTTCTAATCCCCTCAGGAAGGCACTTGATGAGTTCCCTCACAGCCTCTCTGAAGTCTCTGCGGCTGCAGGGTCCACCCCTACCTTCCCCATGTCCTTCTCTTTCTGCTACTGACAAGACCCTGTTCTCCTGAATTGACTGAGGAGTGTTGGGGGTAGAGAGGGTGGCAGGGAACTCTAGTCCTATCCCAGGGGACTTGGAGAGAGCCCTTTTCCATCCTGACCCACAGAACAGGATGGGATGCCAGTAGTATAAGGGCATACCAGTGATGCGGCACGGCCCGACATCTTGCCCGGCTCTTCTCTCTTGTGGCTCTTTGAAGGGCCTGTGGTGAGCCAAGCCAGGACAGAGCTGAGCTGGGTCCTGGGGAAGAACAGAGGGGCCAAGGGCTGCCCTCGGTTGAGGAGGCTCCTCGGGGGTGAAGATGCCACGGGGAGGGGCACTTGCCCTCCCAGCTCTCCACCCGGCCCCGCCCGGGCAGCCTATGCCGAGCTCAGCTCCCGGCTGGGAGGCCTGCCGAGGCACGCTGCACCCCCCAGGCCTCCTGCCTCACTCCGGGCCAGGAACCTGTTCTCCCGGGAATGCCAGGGAGTTCTCTCTCAGAGGACTTTAGTTCCCAGGGGTTTAGGGAGCCCAGAAATCCTCTGGACCAGTGAGTGAACCCTGGAAAAGTAAGAGGATGGAAAGGTTAGGGGGCGTGAGTGTCCATTGCTGTCCTCATTGTGTGTATTCACACACAGATCCCCACACACAGATCCCACACTTCCTCCAACTGACAGCTTTATTGCTCTTCATGAGAAAGAAGCCTTGGGACAGTGAAAGGAAAAAAAAAAAAAAAAAGCCCCTCATGACACATGCTTTCTGTCACATGCCATCCTTTGCTCCAGGGAAAGCCTTCCCTATGGAAAGTCCCTTCTACTCTCTAAGAAAGTCACAGGGCATCATCACACTTGGACCCTCTAACTCCTGGCCAGGGAGTCTTTTCTGCTGTTGAACCCCCCTGCCCCCCTGCCCCCCCACTGCCTGCCCTGAGTCTACACACACAGCTAGTGCCCATTCCTCAGTCACAGATAAAAGCCCGGGGAATTCGATGCCTGCTGCCCTCTATCATTTCCCCTAACACCATATTCTGATGGAACTGAGGCCACTTTGGTTTGGTTTTTTTGTTTGTTTGTTTGTTTTGTTTTTTTTTAGACAGGATCTCCCTATCTAGCCCAGGCTAGCCTTGCACTCACAGTGATCCTGCTGCCTCAGCCTTCTGAGTACTGGCATTAAAGGTGTGCGCCACCCTGCCTAGCTTACAGGCCACTTTTTGTTGTATATCGGGTGTGGGTCACACAGGTCTATGGAAAGAAGTACAGAAGGACCTTAAGGATGGAACCTTTTGCCTTTCCAGCTGCAAGGGGATCAGTCTCTCGGATTGACTCACTTGTAGCTTAGCAAAGGGCTTTTTTATTGTTCTCTAATTTACACCTTTAAGCAAGTTAATTTCCAGATCCCAAAACTTCTTATCTAAGCTCCCCAAAGGGACGGTGCCAAATGCAAAGTCTCAGTTAAGGAGTATCACGGTTTTCCAGATTGTTCTCCAACGGAGTTTTGCACAGGCTTTGCACCTTTAGAAACTCTCAAGACAAGATTCACACAGAAGGTACCGAGACAAAAGGTACCTTTTGTCACAAAGGGAGATTAAAAGCTAGATGCTAACACTCTGGGATCAAACCAGCGGCAGCTCTGCAGGAACTCCCCCAACAGCTTTTGGTTCCCGTATGGAAGGGACAGGATAGAGGATCAGAGGCCACCATCTCTGCTGCAGCCTGCCAGGTTTCCACAGTGGGAGAGCATGACCTCAGGGAGATAGCTCAGCGTTTTAAATTGAATTGTACCAGCCCGTGTAACCCCAGCCGGTGGTTTCCTGGGGAGGGCAGGCCAGCATTGATCTGAGGTGAATGGGGTGGGATGGGGTTGGCAACACGTGCTCAGAGCAGGGAAATGATAGGCTGACCTCTGACAGAGTGCATCCCAGAAGCACCTATCAGATGATCCCTCAGAGACTGGGCCTCATAACTTCCAGCCTGCCCTGGTCCCTGCCTCCTTTCCCATCATCCCAGCCCTAAACCCACCCCCTTTACCAGTTCTCTTTACGCACCTCAGGCTCGACTTAAGCTGGAGATTCTGCTGGATCAGTCTCTTGCTGCTGAGGTTACAGGTGCAGCCATGACACCTGGCCCTCCCTTATCCCCACTTGCAGCCACAGCTCAGCCCCTTCCTTTCCACCCTTCCTCCCCATTCTCAACTTTGCCACGGTCCCTACAATCCCAACTCCCTCCTATTCCCATTCCTTATTCTTACTCACCTCCCTAGCTCCCCCTACTCTCCCTCCTAGCCCGATGATCTCTTCAGCACCCCCACCCCAGGATGGATGAGCATCCTTGTGCATAATCCCCTGGGAATCTAGAACTTCTCCCAGTATCCCCTACTTTATTCTCTTAGGACTAAGGAGCCCAGAGCCATGCCCCAGGGACAAATGGATTGTATGGGATCATCTCTAGAGAAGCTCTCAGCTTCCTGATCCCATGTAGGTTTTAAACAGCTGGATGCTAGCAGACAGTAAAACAGAGTTCAGCTGGAGTATAGTTCAGTGGAAAATCCTGTGCTTTATAGGCCTGAGGTCCTAGGTGCCAGTCTCAGCCCCCAGATAAAAATGAAACCATCTAAATAAGTTCAGGTACAAGGATGAAGTCTGGATGCTGCAGCTTGTGTAACAAAGTGGGGAGGGCTGGAGATATGACTGATCTGGTCAGGTATGGCCAGACCAAGGCAGGAAGGTGGACAGAAGCTGAAGCAAGGCTGCCTGGGTTGTTTAGGAGTGACTGCCACTGTCATGAGTATCCCCCAGTCTCTACCCCGCCTGTAGCTCTTGCTTAGTCAGCTCAGATTAATGGGACTGGGAAAGAATTAGCTGAATCGTGATCTCTCGGGGGAACCAGAGCCTGCTGTGAGTCACAGGGAAGGGAACCTGAGCTTTCAGGGATATTCTGGAGGCTCCCTGGGTGTGTGTGGGGGGAGGGGGTTTACCCCTCAAGACACTTCCTCTCTGAGATGCTACCCAGAACCCTCTAGGAAGCACAGCCCTGACCCTCCACCCCAAGCTTGCAGAACAATCTGTGGTCAGCCAGCTACCAACCAACCCTGCTCTCACAAATACTCCAAGGGCCTTCAGCACCCCCCCCCCCAGCCTGAAACCACCATTTCTGACAAACTGCAGCCAGCCTAGGCACCAACACGTAGTCACTTTGCGTGGCACCAACACACACTCAGTTGGGATACTCTCAGACACCCAGAACAGGCGTGTCCCTGGAACCGGATCGCCTGCAGACAGATGGAAGTCCCACCTACACTTGTAAATTCCACAGCCATGTCCCAGACTGCACCAACCTATCAGGTTCAGAGGAATAGGATGTGAACAAGGATGACCACACACACACACACACACACACACACACACACACACACACACGCCACTGTGATGTAAAGACCCAGTTACCACATTTGTCCACCCTCCCGAGCACACAGCGGAAGGCACTACAACAATGTTTAGTCAGTAGGAGCCTGTACCCTGACCCTCTCTAGAAGGGGTCCGAGAGCCTACCCTGGGCACCTACAGAACAAGTGACTTAGAAAGGTGTCTCTTCTAATCCCAGCAGTGGGCAGGCTGAGGCAGGAGGATTGCTGTGAGTCTGAAGCCAGTGCAGACTACATAGTGAGTTCGAAGTCAATTTGGAATCCACTGTGAGACACTGTCTAAAAGAAAAAAAGGAAAACAAAAAACAAACAAGAAAAAAGAAAGGAGAGAGAATCTGACTTTTGATGGCTCTTTCCATGCCTATATGCAAGATGCCTGGAGTGGGGGGAGGGGAATGAGAGAGGAAATCTGAGGGGGATGGGAGTGCCAGAAGGATGCTGAGAGGGAGTCTCAAGGGTGGAGGCTAGAGCCAAGCAGCCAGAGTAGCTCAGAAAGCCCTTCCAAGCCTGTCACGTCTCCAAGGGCATGATGGGATCTCAGAGCCAGCCCAACATGGTCCAGGCACCCAGAGGAAGAAGTGGTGTGTACAACACGCCTATCTGGGAAATAATCCCTAGACTGAGATGGCAGTGCAGACCTTTAATCCCAGCTACTCAGGAGGCTGAGGCAGGAGGATAGCGTGTTCAAGGCCTGTCTGGGCTACAATAGTGAGTTCAAAGCCAGTTTAGGCAATGTAGTGACTAAGAACTTGTCTCAATTAAAAAAAAAAAAAAAAAAAAAGAGCTGTGTCCAAAGCTCAGTGGTAAAGCACTTGCCTAGCACAGTTAAGACAGACAGACATTCAAGCCTCAGTACCACAAAACCAAACAAAGCTATCCTTCTTCTTGGTGGGACTTCAGGTCTCCCATCTGTCACACAGAAAGAGCCTGGGGTGGGAGCATCTTCCAATGGGCCTCTCCCTCCATGGTTCATGCGTTGGAGCCGATGGCCTGCCGTTTGCTTGGACGTGAGGACAGGAAGTGCACCAGCATGTGTTCATCTTGTACTGAATCAGTGTTATTAGCAATGGTGGCAGGATTAATACCCCTAATAATAGATCAGCGATAATGAGCAGTGCTGGTAATAATATGTACAGAGAGAGGCCCCTGACCGAGGGACACTGGAATCCTGGGCTACCTGAGGCCCCTACTAAAGTAGCAGGTAAAGGGCGGCTGACATGCTAACACTCCTATACGAGGTGAAAAGCTCTCATGCAGCACCAAGCCTCCCTGGGATCCCAGGAGAGGAGGCAAGAATGTTAAATACTTCACCTGGTCCTAGGGGACAACCGGGGGAGGGGGGGGGCGGACGACGACGGACGGACAAACGGACGGACGGACTGTGAGGCCAGAATGAAGTTACTGTTTCACAAGGGAGGAAGTAAGCTTCATGCCAGTCACTAGCCCATGCTGATGACAGCCAGGAGAAGGCCTTCCCACAGACCTTACTTAGAAGGACTCCCCGAGAAAGAAAGGGGGGCTCTACAGAAAGCCGGGAGAGTCCAAGCTTGGTGAAGCCTTCAGGAGAGAATCTCAGGTTAGAGGAGATGGCACAAGGTCCCATCATCCCTGCCAGGTTTACAGATCAAATCCTCAGCTGCCAGTTACTGACATAGCCAATTGGCTCTGCACCCCATTTGGGGGGGCGGGGGGGGGAGCCGGCTCAGTTCCAAATGATGTCATTGTGGGGCGGGGTTTCCTGGCCTCAGAGACTCAGAGCTAATGGGTTCTCAGAGGCCAGCAGCAGGCTTCGCCCTTCAGCTATCCCCCACTCTCTTCAGCAGATGTGGCTTGTGACAGGAAGGATGAAGGTGAAAATACCTCCTGGCTCTCCAGTCCTTCCCCGTCTATATTTCCCATCTTTGGCGCCTTTCCTGGCTAGGCAGACTGAGGTCTTGAGGCAGCCCCCGTGTCCAAGGTCCCAGACTCTGTTTTCTGCAGGGTTCATCCAGAGGATTAAGCAGATGCCCCCACCCCAGCTCTCCATTTAGATCCCCCCATTTTAGTATATTATTATTGTTATTCTTTTGGTTTTTCTGAGGCAGGGGTTCTCTGTGTAACAGCTCTGGCTGTCCTGGAACTCTCTCTGTAGACCAGACTGTCCTCGAACTCACAGAGGTCTACCTGCCTCTGCCTCCCCGGTACTGGGATTAAAGGCGTGTGCTACCACTATCCAGCCTATTATTATTATTATTGATACGAGGTCTTACAGTGCAGCCCAGGCTGACCTTAAATTTGTGATCCTCCGGCCTCCGTCTCTTAAGTACTAAGAGTACATGTCACCAGCCCAACAGGACAATAGTTCTATCCCAAATCCTTTGTCAGGCCTATCTCCACCATTCACGGCTTCAAAAATCCCCTGAAAAGGTGGAGCTGGGGGCTTTTCCCTATCTGGCTATCCAAGGGTGTCATGTTCTTGAATATGAGAATGCCTGTTAACCTTGAAGGGGAAACCACCTTGCTCCTGGAAATCAGATCTGGGGGTAGGCTCCTGGTCTCAGAGCAGGTAGGCAGGAGGAAGGAAAAGGTGGGTCGTAAGTGGCCCCCAAGAAGAACAGCAAAGTTCCTGTGGGGAGGGCAGTCAGGTGGACGTGAGAGGTCTCTAGAAAGAGGTCTCTAATGAGGGATAGTCCAGAAGGACCAATCTCTTAAACTATGTAGTCATAGCAAAGGGGAAAGGGGACATACAACAAGTCTAGAAGGGATGGATGGCAGCTTTGAGGGACAGCCTTTCTTGTTTCTTTAAA
>CABHPR010118288.1:24860-38369 GCA_902168415.1 Peromyscus melanophrys | reverse complement strand
TTCTTCTTCTTCTTCTTCTTCTTCTTCTTCTTCTTCTTCTTCTTCTTCTTCTTCTTCCTCCTCCTCCTCCTCCTCCTCCTCCTCCTCCTCCTCCTCCTCCTCCTCCTCTTCCTCATTCTCCTCCTTCTTCTTATTTTCCAATTATTTGTAGGCTTGGTCTTTTCATAGTATCCCAGATTTCTTGGATGCTTTGTGTCATGAACTTTTAAATATAATATTTTTTTTACCAATGTATCTATTTCTTCTCTCATGTCTTCAAGGTCTTAATTCTCTCTAACATTTCTTGTATTATGTTGGTGGTGTTTGCATCTGTAGTTCCTCTTGGCTTATCTACATTTTTCATTTGTAAATTCCCTCTGTTTATGTTTTCTTTATTGCTTCTATTTCCATTTTCAGGTCTTGAACAGTTTTATTCATTTCTGTCAATAGTTTCTGTTTTTTATTGATTTTCTTGACATTCTTTAAGAGATTTATTGATTTTCTCCAATTTTTTTATTGACTTTTCCTAGATTTCTTTAAGGTATTTATTCATTTCCTGTCTAAGAACCTCTGTTCTCATCATAAATTTGTTTCTAAGGTTGTTTTATGCTTTTGCTGTGTTGGAATATTCAGGGCTTGCCATAGTGGGATGGCTAGGTTCTGGTGATGACATATTGCCCTGGATGTTGTTGTTGTTTGTATTCTTACACTTCCATTTAGGCATCTGGATTTGGAATGATTATAGGTTTGGGTGCCGATTTCTCGATTTATCTTTATTTATAGTTGTTTTCTTCCTTGGTTTCTGTTTCTTCTCTGATCTTCTGGCTGATGTGGCCTGTGCTTGAATAGAGAGTCTCCTCCTGCATTGGTGGCTGGACTCCTGATGACTTGGATTGCCTCTGGTCCAACAGGGGGTTGATGCCCAAGTTTGGGGCTTATGTTCTCACTCTGTGCTTGACCTCTCATTTGGCTGGGGGTCTTCTGGGGTTCAAGACACTGGCCTGGCTTCTAGGGGGAGGGTAGAAGGCTTCTGCCTGCTTTTCAGGGAGTTTGCCTGGTATCTGTGTTTCAGGACACTCTTTGGGCCTCTAGGTGGTGGAAGGCTCCCCTGTCAGAGGAGTGGACTGGGATATGGTGATGATGAGAGGAGGGGCAGTTGAAATAATGCTGTTGATCATGGGTGGGGTGGGGGGCAGTTTTACTTGGGGTTCAGGATGCTGGCCTGGCCTGGCCTCTGATGGGGTGGAAGGCTTCTCCTAGAGGTGTGGGCCAGGGTATGGTCATAAAGAGAGGAGTCACAATTGGAGTTATGCTGCAGGGGTGCATGAGGGATGGGGGCAGTCTTCCTGGGTTTCATCAGGCTGGCCTGGCCTCTGGTGGAAGAGCTAGTCTCACTTTCTTAACTGCTTTGGGGCCTTAATCTTATCTGCCATCTCCCTTCATAGCTGCACAATAATCTGATATTGGAGACCTTTTCTGAATTTTGCCTGTCTTCTTCTTCATTTGACTTTCCTTAAGTTGTACATTTCAAAGATAAACTTATTTAACTTAGTCTGGTAGCCAGGTTTACCTTTGGGATAATCAAAATCAGAGTGCCTAGATCAGTAGTGCCTACCAGACTGATTACAGGTGAGGCAGTTACTTGTTAAGGTTTCACTGATGGTTTGTTATTGTATAGATGATAAGGATTCTATGTAAGAATAAAAGAATGAATGTCTCCACAAGCCCCATAGACATGGAAGCCTTTGTGTATTGAGAGGGCATGAAAAGCTTAGTTATCAAAAATAGGAAAGGAAAGAACAGACGTTCAAATCCTTAATAAAGCCTATAATAGCTTTCACGTTGTTCCTCTTTGGTGACAATATTGGGATGACTGAGACAGAGAATAGACAGAGAAATAAATGCCCACCCAAAATACAGAAAGGTCATAACAATTGAAATGTAGAGGAAGTGTCCTTCATTGGTTTAAATGTAATAATGGGCTATATGGCTAAGTGGAACTTAAAAATACAGACTGTTAAAATGTATTCAGCCAGCCTCATTGAAGTACTCCCTGGAGAAAAGAACATTCATGTTAATTAGAAAAACTCAACATTCACTGATATGAATTTGAACAATTTTAATTCAGAATGTCCCAGAAAATAAAAGTGGGTGATTCCCCTTTGATCTCTGTGCTCCTTGAACAATTATGAAGCACAATTCTGAGTGTTCTTCAGCTTGCCCTGGCTAAGGAGACTCAGTTTATAAAGGCTCTTTACTGCCAGTGAAAATAGTGGAACCAACAACCTGTGAGACCTGATATTTTAAAAAAATTATTGCCTTATTATTTCTAATTCTACACCAATTTTCTAATTCAAAGAGCTGCATTATTTATTTTTCCTACTGGTTAAATAACCAGTTATTGGGAACGGAGGTGATTTGAATTAAGTTCATGGAAGCAAAATAGTCATAAGAGTCTTTGAGAGATCAAATAATGGGAGGTTACCATCTCTCTCTCTCTTTGGTGTTGAATAACTTAGAAACACATCCAGGCAAAGCAGTGAGTGGACGTCTAATCTTGGTTTAATTTACCAAAATTCAATAAACTTTCAAATAGATAATAAAGCTTTCTAATTTTGTGTAATGACATAAAAGCAATACAAAAACGAAGGTGAGGATTGGTATAAATTAGCCATTATTGTCCTCTAAATATAATTTTGGTATTTGTAACCAAATCCCTAAAATTTATTTTAATGTATTTTGTAGATATTGTTAATATATATGTATCATTAATAACTATGTTAATTTTAAAGTATAAAGTACTTGCAAGTCATTTCTTTTTATAGAATTTTTTTGAAATTATAACATTATCTTTTCCCTTGTACTCCTTCATTACAACCTCATTTGATTTCTCTAAGATTCATGGCCTCCCTTTAAAAAATTATACATATATATATAATATACATTAATATACATACATATATTCAGCCCTGAAATCACATACATACAAGTAACATTGTACATGCAAAGCAGGTTGGATTTGTGTATTTCTTTAAAAATAAAAAAGTTATTCAAGCTGAAAAGTTATCACTTTCCTTGACCGCACCAAGAGTCCCATTTCAGGGAAAATGACAGTACAACAACACAAAGTTATCAGTGGAAACACAACAACCTATACGTATCTGAAGTAGAAATCCCCGAGAACTCGCTAGTAGGCTTATTTACTGTTAACTTTTACAGACTAATGTTGCTTGAGTGTGAACTAGCTTCAATTTGGGAAACTCCAGTACTGTTTTCTTCTAGGATATCTTGCCTTAGCTCCTGCTTTCTTTTCCAGTCCCTAACCATGCTCCAGTATCTCACAAAGAAGTTCCTGGAAAGTTACCTCTTCATGCCTTATCAGAAACAGATTCTCATAGGATACAAATGTTGGAATCATCAATAACTATGATTAATTACATGTTAAGGAAGATAATGGAAAAAGTAAACATTAAGTACAAAACCATATTCAGCACTTCTAAAATAAAGAATTTTAAATGGCCAAAAGATATATAAGGAATTGCTCAGCAGCCTCATCAGGGAGATGCAAGTCTCTGAGATACCATCTTATTCCTGTCAGAACGGCTAAGATCAAAAGCACTGTAGACAGCTTATGTTGGAGAGGATGTGGAACAAGGGGAACACTCCTCTACTGTTGGTGGGAGTGCAAACTGGTACAGCCAGTTTGGAAATCAGTATGGCAGTTTTTCAGAAAATTGGGAATCGATCTATCTCAAGACCCAGCTATACCACTCTTGGGCATATACCCAAGGAATGCTCAATCATACCACAGGGACACGTGCTGTGGGATGTCCTGTATGCTGTGAATGTGTGTTGCTATGATTGATTGATAAACAAAACACTGATTGGCCAGTAGCCAGGCAGGAAGGATAGGCGAGACTAGCAGAGAGGAGAACTGGGGGAACAGAAAGGTGGAGTGGGAAGAGACATGAGCCTGCTGTCCAGGGAGCAACATGTAAAGGCAACAGGTAAAGCCACGGAACACATGGCGACATATAGATTAACAGAAATGGGCTGAGTTAAATGTAAGAGCTAGTCAGTGGTAGGCCTGAGCTAATGGCCCAACAGTTTAATTAATATAGGTTTCTGAGTGATTATTTTATAAGTGGTTGCAGGGTCTGTGGTGCTGGGCAGGACCAGAGAAAACTCCAGCAATAGACACATGCTCATGTTCATAACAGCATTATTTGTAGTAGCCAGAACCTGGAAACAATCTAGATGCCCCTCAACTGAAGAATGGATTAAAAAAATGTGGTACATATACACAATGGAGGACTACTCAGCAGAGAAAAACAATGACATCATGAAATTTGCAGGCAAATGGATGGAACTAGAAAATATCATCCTGAGTGAGGTAACCAAGACTCAGAAAGGCAAACATGGTATAGACCCACTCATAAGTGGATACTAGAAGTAAAGCAAAGGATAATCAGACAACAACCCACAACTCCAGAGAAGCTAGCTAAAAAGGAAGACCCAAAGAGGGACACATGGATCGCCCTGGGAAGGGAAAATAGATGAGATCTTCATGAGTGAACTGGGGTTGAGGGGTGGGCAATGGAGGGTAGGGGATGGGGGATGAGAACATAAGGGGATGGGATAGTCAAGCTGGAACAGGGATGGAGTAGGAAAGCAATGAGAAAGATACCATGATGGAGGGAGATATCATGGGGATAGAGAGAAACTCACTGCTAGGGAAGTTGCCAGGAATCCTCAAGGATGACCCCAGCTAGGACTACTAGAAATAGTGGAGAGGGTGCCTGAACTGAACTGGCTTGCTCCAGTGATCAGACTGGTGAATACCCTAACTGTCATCAAAGAGCTTTTTTTCCAATGAATGATGGAGGTAGATGCAGAGATCCACAGCCAAATACCAGGCAGAGCTCCAGGAGTCCAGTAGGAGAGAGAGAAGGGATTCTATGAGCAAGTGCATCAGGATCATGATGGAGAAACCTATAGAGATAACCAAATCAAACTAGTAGGAACTTATGAAAGTTAGACCAATGGCTTTGGAGCCTCCATGGGACTGGACTAGACCCTTTGCATGGTGAGACTATTGTGTAGCTTGATCTGCTTGGGGGGGCCCCTGGCGGTAGAATTGGAATCCATCCCCGGTGCATGAGGGGGCTTTTTGGAGCCCACTACCTATGATGGAACACCTCATGCAGCCTTGAGGCAGGGGAGAGGGCTTGGATTTGCCTCTACTGGGTGTGCCTCCCCATGGGAGGCCTTGCCTTCTTGTGGGGGGAAGTGGGGGTGGGTTTGGGAGAAGGCTGGGAGTGGCAGGAAGAGGGAAGAGGAGGATCTTTGATTGGTGTGTAAAATGAATGAAAAAATTTTCTTAATAAAATATTTTTTTAAAAAAAGATAGAAAATAGTTTTAGGAATAACAACTCTGTGATAGAAATCGGAACCAATGGGTTAACATGGGAACAACACAAAATTTCCAGTCTGAGTTGATAGGGATTGGCACAGTCAATAAAGTGCTTGCCAGATAAGCATGAGGACCCAAATTTGGATCATTGGCATGCAGGTAAAAAGCTTGGCACAGCAGCTATATCTGCAACCCCAGTGCTAGTAGGCAGGGAGTGGAGGGTCACTGGGCTTCTTATCCAGCCAGGTTAGCCTACTAGATCAATTCCAATGAGAGAAACTCTCTTAAAAGTAATTGTAGGTCAGGGCTGTCTAAAAGACTCCAAAAACATATAGCCTATTATTATTGCCTTTGGTTGATCCACAAAGGTGGAAGGTGAGTCCTTAATGCTGAAGACATAATATACTTCAGAGACAGAGTCCAGGGGCCCCTGAACTGGAACTGACCTGAGTACCTCCTCTCTGAGGACTAGCTTCTGTGACACTAGAAGGCACCATGAAAACTTCCAAAAAGGAGAAGAAACCAACAGTCCTAACTAGCTCTGATACCTGTGAACACCCCACATGGTATGATTATCCCAAGGGTGCAGTAGTATGCATACCTTGGCAGTATCTAACAGCTTTCTAATTGGATTTAAGACCTGCTTAACAAAAGCCTGCTACTAGAAACCTAACCAGGGCTAGTAAAGTCATGGATATTGAAGGAGAATCTATAACTACCACTTTATTAAACCAGCACATCCCCTAACTACACTCAAATATTTGTCCTTATACATGTAGATAAGTGTGATCCTCACACCTCATCAAGGAAATTTCCCTTTGCAACATAGGAAGACCATTGCAGAAAACCACAAATATTCAAAATAAAGAGTTAAGGCTCACAGTCCTGACAGAAATAGCTACAACTCTACTTTTAATATTAACTTTTTTAGAACCTGCAAAGATGGCAGTCTCCTACACGGGATCACACTAAGACTTTCCTATTTGTTCTAATTTTTTTAATCAAATATTGAGATATGCCCTGCTGGACCTAGACACATGATCTCATAGTGTTTGTATGATTTGGCCACATTGTTTTCATGGAATCATTGACACAATTTCAAATATTTTCAGCTCAGTTAATATATTTGCTAAATATACAAATTCTGCATGTGCACTTAGATGACTCACCATACAGTTATAAAATGTCTGGTTTAACTTGAGTCCCATACCATGAGAGAAAATCCATACACTATGCTGCCTGGATGGACAGGGACCAGATACTGGATAACTCAGAGACCTATGGTAAAACCAAACATGACAGGCCATTAAAATAAAAGAAAGAATATCAATGAAATGACTTGTAATGATATTCTGCTATACCACATTGATAAGTGCCTCATCTGGTCATCACCAGAGTGGCCTCCTTTGGCAGCAGATGGAAGGTGGTACAGAGAGACCCACAGTCAGACATTAGGCAGAACGAGAGTCTAAATTGGAGGTCTCCATAGGGTCCCTCCTCTAGAAGCTCAGGGAACCCCCATGGAAGAGAAGAAGAAAAGATGGTAGGGGTTGAGGGGATCGAGGACACCAGGAGAACATGGCCCATTGAATCAACTAAGCAGAGACTGAAGAGTAAAGTACTGGGCCTACATGGATCGACACCAGGTGCCCCCCCCCCCCACCGGGTATATGCTACGGCTGTTAGCTTGGTGTTCTTGTGGGACTCCTGACAGTGGGAGCGGGTGCGTTTCTGACTTTCTCACCTGCTCTTGGGATTCTTTGGTCCTATTGGATTGCCTTGTCCAGCTTCAGTGTGAGAACTTTTGCCTTGTCTTATTGTATCATGATTTTTCATGCTTGGCTCTCCTCTCTTGGAGACCTGCTCTTTTCTGAATGGAAACAAAAGGAGGTGGATCTGGAGGAGAGGGGAGCTGGGGAAAGGTGGGGGGAGTGGGGGGAGGGCAAACTGTTCTGGGGATGTATTGTATGAGAGAATAATCTATTTTCAAAATGATAATATACAATAAATCATAACATTTTCAGGCACTTAAACTATGAGAATTCATTGTTCATTTCTTGGCTTTGTTTTTTTCAAAGCACCAGATAAAAAAACCACAATGTTTTTTTTTTGTTTTTTTTTTTTTTTTCCTCAAATGTAACAGAACTGTGCAGATCAATACAGAAACAACATAGTTAGGTCAGGAAGGGACAAAAAGGAAGTCTTATGACTTGTCACATTTCTGTTCACTAATCATTAGTAGACAATGGGACATATTTTAGAAGAAAAGTTGTAATGGAGAAAGAAGAAAAGACAACCAATCACTTTCTCTCTAGATACTTACTAACAGTTACAGGTTATCTGTCTATATTTCTATTACTATCAGTATGAATAGGTTGAACACCTACAATTTCCACTTCTAGAGACCTTGATCCATTTTTTCTCCATGTTGATGGTGTCCTGTGTAGCTTGGGTCCTGGAACCCTGACTAGGAATGGTAAGGGAATGAAAACTTTACAGACACATTGACACATGTTCAGAAAAGGTGGGGTAGGGTGGTGTGTGTGTGCACTCTGATGAAATGACACCTACTATGACCTGAAACTGGAACTTGGGCATGTTTATTATGTACAACACAGGGGGAGAGCTTGAAGAGTTGTAGGAGGTCTCTGAAGGTAAGAAATCTCAAGCTGTAAAAACCTTGGAGGAGAAAGAAGCTGCAGTTGCTAGTTTGTGTGCACGCTTGCCACTGGCTTGTATTCAGATCCCAAAGAAAAGCTTTGCAATCCCTTTGATCTTGGCCCATATGGGAAATAGCTTTTCTATTAATGAGGGATGTGGACTCAAAAATAATTATATAACATTTTGTATACATATATATTATATTTTTCTTATAGACAGACAATAAGGGAATAAGAAAGGGGCCTGTTGTAAATTTAATATTTGTAGAATTTAATAAAAGCTAAGTGAACTATGCATTTTTATCTTCATCGTTAGTGTTGCTTAATAAAGAACTGTGATCAGTTAGATTATTCAGCTGGTAATATTTTCTCCTCTCAACCTTTATGGGAGATGAACATTTGTATATTTCATTAATATTGCTCTTGGTCACGTTGCTTTACTTAGTTAATTAAATCTGAGCATGAAGAAATGGTATGCCTTTCTACTTACACCTATTCAAACTTGTAACTTCAATTAGGAGATTAAGATGCTATAAATAAATGCTATCTCTTCTGCTTGAGTCCCAGTATGAAATGGGCACCAGAGTAATCCAGCAAGATACTGAACTTGGAGCCTGATATCAAATAGGGTATGACTTTCAATCACTGTAGGGTGAGATAGGATATATTTTTTAGGTGGGAGACAAGTGAATAATTAAAACAAATAGAGAAAAAATGGCAAGAATTTTCATTGGCTCTAGCTTTTCCTTCTTTGTGAGATGATTACACATCCATATCTTTTAAGCTTTGGCCAGTTGACTTGACTTATCTAATGAAATATTGGCAGTCATAATAAAAGTACATCCTGGAACCTGTTAGTATTCTTGCATTGGCTCTCATTGCTCCTACCGTTGCCATAAAGAGAGCATGGTTCTTTATTACTTACTTGCTCAGGAAGAATTAGAGGCACAGGGAACAACCTGGAGTCCCACTTAGGAGTTGGCTATAATAGTTAAGACTAGTGCATCCAGCAAGATTCTCTGGTCATGGAACTATTAGCGAGAAATAAGTTATTATCATTGCATGTCAGTGTTTGGGACAACTTGTTAGGATTGTTGTGACCACAGCTGACTCAAATAACAACCAGTTTGATCTTTTATTTAACTATTTGATAAGTTTTGACATAAAAATCAGCATGATATGTTCTATCATATTTTATTGTAATTACCATATAGGGTTGTGAATTTTAAAAAATTATAGAGGGAATATAGCTGTGAGAGGAGCAGGAAGCCAAACAGTATTCATGTTTTGTCATATTTCAGAAGACTGGAAAAGAAAATACATACCTGATACCCACTGTTCTCATTTTTGGGCAAAATAAAAAGAACAAACAGCATTTTTAACCTTTGTCACAGGGAGAATATTAAATATATAAGGCTTAACAATATATGAGAAAAATAAATTATACCATGGCTTTCTTTTAGCGAAGATATTTTTAATACATTTGTATGGCCTTATGAATACTGACAAAAATTTTACTACACTTCTTAAGAAATGAGCATTTTGTCAATAAGTACAATTTCATAAATACCAGACATATTGGTATCTTTATCTGAGCACAGAATCACGGCTCACTTTTTCAGGTACAGTTCAGCAAAACTGAAATAAATGCTCTCTGATGTTTTAAGTTCATTGCAATTGGAAGTGTGAAAATAGTATTTGCTTCACTTTTATTGTGAATGTTGTGGAATTATTTTTGTGTCACCGGGTACAGACGTTTATAAGTCCTTGAAAAAACTCAATTCATAAAAAAGACCTGTCAACAAAGTCCAAGGTTTGGAAAATTTTCAAACTCAATTGTATGGCATCAAGTGATCTACAGCTCCATTGTATATCAAGGTTTTTCTTTTCAAATACTTGTAAAAAAATTAAATGTCATATAAAAAATACTTGATAAGTATACCTAACTACAAGAGTGTTTTATTCTGTCATTTAGCATTTATTGGGAAATTAAGCTGAATATACAGAGTACAGAATACAATGCATCATATCTGTTCTATTTCAAATATCTCACAGGTGTAGTTTTTTTTTTTTTAACTCTTTGGGATCCTGCCACTCAGCTCCCATTAAACACATGGAGACTTATTCTTACTTATGAATGCCCAGCCTTAGTTTGCCTTGTTTCCAGCCAGCTTTTCTAACTTCAATTATCCCCTCCTCTTTAACTGCATTTTGCCTCTGGGCTTTTTACCTTTCTTTATTCTATATATCTTTGTTTTCTTCTTACCCCATGGCTGGCTGTGTGGCTGTGTGGCTGGCCCCTGAAGTCCTCCTCTCCTTCTCTTGCCAGCCCTGCCTATTTCTCTCTCCTGCCTTGCCATTGGCCATTCAGCTCTTTATTAGACCAATCAGGTGTTTAAGGCAGAAAAAATAACATAGCTTTACAGAGTTAAACAAGTGCAACATAAAAGAATGCAACACGTCTTTGCAACATTAAACAGATGTTCCACAGCATAAATGAATGTAACACATCTCAAAACTAACATTCTATAACATTTCTAACTTTTTGTCTAAATAAAAAAAGGCTCTAACTTTAACATTGTAAAACTATATACAATAAAGTTATCAAGTAAGAATTACATTTACAATATTTAGTCTATTTTGTATTTAGTAAATTTGGAGAAAAGACTCCATTATCTAATCTTAGTGATTCCAAAGTTTTTATACCTAATTTAGTTTCTATCAACACTAAGGAAAACTATAACAACTAACTATTTAGTTTTTTACTCCATCAAAGACCCCAGAAATATTGCCTAACAACAGAGACATATGTCTGCCTGGACAGGCACCCAAAGTTCCTCTGCAACTTTGAGGGCATCCATCCTTGGCCTACAGGCCTAGAATATCTGGCAGACTTCTCAGTGAATGAGGAAATTTGAAGGACTGCCTCACCTTGTATTGGCAAAGTTCACCAGTCACTTTCCTCTGTCCTGCAGAATATCTGGCAGACACTTTTGTGAAGCAGGGATCTCAAAAGATTGTCTTTCCCTGTCTTGGCAAAGTTCAACAGTCTTTTTTCTGTGTCCCACTTGTCCAGTCTGTACACCATACCGTCAGCAGTCAAGACAGGAGTAGTTTCTTATTCAAATAACTAGCCTCCTCAGACTGAAAGCAAATGTCATGTGGAGTTTCTTCAATGCCCATTATGCTTTTATGAAATAAATTGGTGCTTCCAGGAACATGTGTCTCATTGTTATGAAAAACCTTATGTTATTAAACATCTTAAATGCCATATTCTGTAGGTCATTGAGGGCTTGAAAATCATCTGTCTGTCTAAAATATACCTGTTGAGCCTTGAAAACATTCCTAATGTGACTACAAGTTTGATTATTATAGATTAACTACTAACCTCATTTCTCAATTATATATTGCATTTTAAAATGAACTGCTTAAGCACAATACCCCAAACAAGAATAAAAACATATATACAGTATACCAAAAATAACTTTAAATTTGTATCAATATACCAAAATCCATGCCAATGTAAGATATCTGAGATTAATAGTTGTATTTTCATCCTATATTCCTATGTTCCCCTAAATGATAAAAAACATCCATAACCTACCAAGTAACTAAATGCCATCCACACACCACCTCTTGGGAATGTGGGCACCATGTTCTCTAGACTGTTTCCTGTGGTCTGTCAGTGAAGGCATCTTTAGGAGTCCCTGAGAAAATTGAGATAATGTCCAAGTCCTGGGAAAACCAGCTGATTGGTGTCACCTGTCAAGATTGTTGTCACCTGTCAAGATTCAGGAGGTCTCCCCTGATCAAAACTGATCCTGAAGGAATTAACCCTGAAGGAATTCACAGCCTCTCATTTCCTGTAGAAACGAAAGCATAACCTCTTCCCCAAAGCATTTTGACTTCCATTTGACAAATACATTTTTTACTTTCCTTTTAAAGTTAAGGCATGCCTGAACTATACAGACTGAAATAAACCATGTCTCTTAGCAGCTGCTGGTTGCTTATCAGCAATCAAAAATTCAAGGTCAATAAGCAACATACAGGATCCAGACTCCTTATGTACTTCCCGTCTCTACGTGGTTCATTCATCTTTCCTTTATATTACCTTACTTCTCTCTTTAAAGACTGTATTTTATTATTTATAAACAATTTTTTTCTGACTATCTAGACCCTTTTTTCTTTTCTTTCTTAAGCCTATGAACATTGTTATATACATTGTAACCTCTTTTGAGATTTTTTTTTTCCATCTAGATCTGTCTTTACTGTGTATCTTTAGTCTTTTTTGTCTGTATGAGCAAGAAACAGCTAAGTGGTTCAGCTAGGATCCCTGATAAGGCTTTGGCAGCTGGCCCCACCCACTTCAAGGGTCCACAAAAGCCCAGCCTAAAGCTCACAGGCCCAGTTGGAGGTGTGTGACTGGTTACTTTTTCAACCCCTCAGCTCTGGATTGCCAGTGCTCTGCACTGTGGCAGGTGTTTTTTACTTTTTTTTTTTTGTTTGTTTGTTTCTATTTAGTATGAAAAAGGTTAAGTGCTCTGCTGTATGGCAAAACTTCTTCAAGGAGCCATATCTTTTTAAAATTTTTTTCAAGCTTTCTCAGGTCCTGCATAGAAATATGGGCCCCACATTGGAACACCAAAATGTAGTTGCTTTTTTTTTTTTTAACTTTTTGGGGGCCTACCACCCATCCCAAATAAATACATGGAGACTTATTCTTACTTATGAATGCCTGGCCTTAGCTGGATTGTTTCTTGCCAGCTTTTCTAACTTGAATTATCCCATTTCTCTAACTATATTTGCCTCTGGACTGTTTACCTTTCTTTATTCTATATATCTTTTTATTCCATCTTACTCCACGTCTGGCTGTGTGGCTGGTTCCTGGCATGCTCTTTCTTCTTTTCTCATGCCTTGCCCCTCCCTAGATTTCTCTTCCTATTTATTCTCTCTGCTCATCAGCCTCACCTATTTCTCTCTCCTGCCTAGCCATTAACCTTTCAGGTGTTTATTAGACCAATCAGTGTTTTAGGCAGGCAAAGCAACACAGAGTTAAACAAATAAATAAAAGAATATAACACATTTTTACATCATTAAACAAATATTCCACAGCATAAACAAGTGTAACACATCTTAAACTAATATTCCACAACCCAAAGGCTAGTGGGAAAAGAGAATTATGAATAGTCAGCAGTGAATAGCTGGTTTCTGAGGTACCATACTTATCTTTTTGCCCCTTTGGAATTATGGGGTCTGTTCATTCACACTTTGGATCTAAGCTTCAGGATATAAATTGGATCTCTTCCTATATAAATACTTGTATCATTGACTTTCAATCAATCAATCAATCAATCAATCAATCTCTCTCTCTCTCTATATATATATATGTATATATATACACATACATACAGATGCATACACACACACACACACACACACACACACACACACACACAC
>CABHPR010118288.1:0-17999 GCA_902168415.1 Peromyscus melanophrys | reverse complement strand
ACTCTGTAGCCCAGGCTGGCCTTGAACTCACAAAGATCTGCCTGCCTTTGCCTCCCGAGTGCTGGAGTTAAAGGCATGCACCACCACCGCCCGGCAAAAAATAAAGTCTTTAAAGAGACAGTAAAGGTAATATAAAAATAAGCCACGTAAAGATGGATATTACACAGATAATCTGGATTGTGTTGTCTTTGGGAGTTTTAACTGCAGAAAGACATTTGATCATTTGATTATAAAGGATGCTCAGTTTTATATATATATATATTAAATATAAAATATATTAAAGGTTATATATATATATATATATATATATATATATATTAAAGGTATCTTGTCTTCAAAATTTATGTCTAAGGATATGTTGCTTTGGAAAAGAGGTTCTGCTTTTGTTTCCACAGAAGATGAGAACCTGTGGATTGCTTCCAGGCTAATATGGTTTGACCAGTCAAGACCCCCTGAAAGGTCACCAGTGACACTATGGCCCAGACAATCCAGCATCCAGAATGGTTTCAAGGCAACTGGCTCAGACAATGCAGTCTCACAGACTATTCCAGTCAGGACTTGACCATAATTCTTAATTTCCTTAGGATCTCCATAAGAATATGGCACTCTTTATCAGCAGGAAGTAGCCTAGAAAACTACACCCACATTCCCAAAAAATGGATTATGGATGTTTGTCTTCGTTTATGTTGTTGGTTACAAATTGTTATTGGTCGTAGTCAATATGTTTCTAAAAGAAGAAAGGGGGATATGATATGGAAATATAGGATATAGTTATGATAGGATAAAAGGATGGATTGTTGAACCTTCTTTAAAGAGCAACTTGTTTAAAATGTTTTACATTAGTATAGATTTTAGTTTATTTATACAAATTTAAAGTTAATTTTGTTATACTGTATGTATATTTCTACTTTTCTTTAAAGTATTGTGTTTGTGCAACTCATTTGAAATTGTAATGTATACTTGAGAAATACAGATTAATAATTATCCATCTATGATAATCAAACTTATAATCATGTTAATTAAGCTTTCTAGGTATTCATAGATATAATTCAATTAGGTAGGTAATCTTCAAAGACCTACAGAATATGGCATTTAAAATGTTTTAAAAACTTAGACTTTCCAGGACAATGAGACACATCTGCTCTTGGTGGCACCCATTTACTTTAAAGAGATAGATGGGTGTTGAAGACATTCCATATGGAGTTTATCTTCTTGGCAAAATTAGCCATTTGGACATAAACTGTTCTTGCCTGGATTGCTGACAAAATGTTGTATTGACTGGACATGCAGGACCCATAGGAAGGTAAGCACTGAATTTTGCAAGGCAAAATGGTCCTTTAGGTTCCTGATTTTCAGAGGAGACTGCCAGACATTCTACAGGACACAGAGAAGCAAATGAGAGATTCTAGACCTATAGGCTGAAGATGGATGCCCCAGCATTACAGAGGAACTTTGGATGACTATTCAGCAATTAATTTACAATATTCAGTCTATTTGTATTTAGCAAATTTAGATAAAATACTCCATTATCTATCTTATCTTAATGATTCCAAAATTTTATAGCTAATTTACTTTCTATCATAACTAAGGAAAACTACAGCTCTCTAATTATTTAGTCTTTAACTCCTTCAAAGATGCCACAAGGAATTAATATTACCTAAGAGCAGAGACATCTTGCTGCCTGGATAGTCACAGGACCCACAGAAAAGTGATGAATTTCGCCAAAACAAGGCAGAACAGTTCTTTTAGATTCCTGCTTCACAGAAGACTCTGCCAGACATTCTGCAGGACACAGAGGAAAGTGACTGACTTTGCCAATACAAGTCTGGACAGTCCTTCAAATTTCCTACTACACTGAAAAGTCTGCCAGATATTCTAGGCCTGTAGGCTGGAGATGAATACCCCAATGTTGCAGAGAAACTTTGAGGTATGTTTCTTGGATGTAGCAAAAGGATGGATTTTATTTTTGTAGCCATTCTGTTAGTCTATCTTTTTATTGGTAAATTGAGTCCATTGATATTAAGAGCAATCATGACCAAATTTTAAATTCTTGTTATTTTGTTGTTGTTGTTGTTGTTAGTGGTGGTAGTGGTTGTATATGAGTGTGTGTGTGTGTGTGTGTGTGTGTGTGTGTGTGTGTGTGTGTGTGGTTTCCTTCTTTTGTTTTTTTCTGGTGTGAAATTATTTATTTCCCATGTTTTTAATTTCCTTGGGTTGGTATTTTCTTTCTAGTATCTTTTGTGGGGCTGGATTTGTAGACAGATATTGCTTGGATTTGATTTTATGGTACAATATCTTGTTTTCTCCATTTAAGGTAATTAGATGTTTTGCCGAATATAGTAATCGGGACTGGATTCTGTGGTCTCTTAGTGTCTTCAGTATATCACTCCAGGCTCTTCTGGCTTTGTAATCTCCATTGAGAAGTTGGGTGTCACTTAATAGTTCTACTTTCATATGTTACTTGCTCTTTTTTCCTTGCATTTTAAAATATTCTTTCTTTGTTCTGTATGTTTAGTGTTTTAATTATTATGGTACTTTCTTTTCTGGTTCAATCTATTTGGTGTTCTGTGTGCTTCTTGTACCTTTATAGACATAGATTTCTTTAGGTTAGGAAAGTTTTCTTCTATGATTTTGTTGAAAATATTTTCTGGGCCTTTGAGCTAGGATTCATCTCCTCCTTCTATTACTATTTTTCTTAGGTTTGTTTTGTTTTCATAATGTCCCAGGTTTCCTGAATGTTTTGTGTCAGTAATTTTTATAGATTTAACACTTTCTTTGACCAATGTATCTATTTCTTCCATCATCTTCAATGCCTGAGATTTTTCTCTTCCATCTTTTATATTCTGTTGGTGATGCTTGCCTCTGTCGTTACTGTTCACTTACCTAGATTTTGCATTTCCAGAATACCCTGAGTTTGAGTTTTCTGTATTACTTTTATTTCTATTTTCATATCTTGAACACTTTTATTCATTTCCATCAACAGCTTGTTTTTTCTTCTCTTTCTTTAAGAGATTTATTCATTTCCCTTAAGGGTTTGTCTTTTCCTTGATTTCTTTAAGGGATCTCTATCATCTTCATAAAGTTGTTTTTATTGTGCTTTTCTTTTGCTTCAGCTGTGTTGGAATTTTAGGGCTTGCTGTAGTAGGATAGTTGGGCTGTGGTGGTGACATATTGCCCTGGCTGCTGTTGACTATATTCTTACCCTGGCCTCTGAGTTTTGGAGTGATTATAGGTCTAGGTGATGATTTCTGAGTTTGTCTTTGTTAGGTAGGTGTTTTTATTCCCTTTGGTTTCTGTTTCCTTTCTGGTCTTCTGGTCTCTGTTGCTTATAAGTGAGTAGAGGTTTTGTGACCAAGTAGGGGACTGGACTTCTGACAACTGGCATGGTGTCTTGTCCAACATGGGGTCTCCAACCAAGTTGGGGGCTTGGACATGGCACTGAGGAAGGAAGGGGAAATTGAGGATAGTGGCAGTAGGGCACCTACAGAGTGGAAGACATACAAGGGCAGGTGGTCTATCTTGAGTTCTGGTGGCCAGAGTGTCCTCTGGCTGAGCAGGAAGTCTCTGCTATCTGCCTCCTTATGTTTGCCTACTATGTCTGTTTGCTTATGTTCACGATGTTTATTCTGGTATGGCCAGAACTTGACAAGGGCATGTTTACTCAAGTTGGAGGTGAGGACAAGGCAATGGGGTTGCCTACCTATTATTCAGACTGGTGTGCCCTACACTTGAGCAACGGATACCTGTCTGAGTTTTAGGAGGGATATTGAAGGGTTGGGTTATGGGTGATGAGGGAAGGAGTGGCTGTGGATTGGGTCTGTGGAAATAGAAATGAGAAAGTGGGAGTGTTCTGTGGATGGGAGGCTTACCTGTTCTTCTGGCTGACATAGCCTGCCATACTCATCAATCTTAACCATTGAATTGCCCAAACTTTACTCTTCACTGGTTGAGCTCTTTGATACTCAACCATTCTTCCACCTTTTTTTTTTTAACTATTTACTCTTCTTTTTTATATACAAAAAGTCTTTATCCTCTTCTGACTGTTATTTGTCTTCAATTTCTTCATTAGGTATTCTGATTCCTTGATTCATTTTTATTAATTTCCCTTAGGGTAACACATTTCTTAGTTCAAAATTTTTATCATTAAAAAATAGACATTTTATGTGATCAGTTCATTCATACAGTTTATCATCTTAGTATCTTAGATTTTTTTAATTCTTCTTTTATGATAGAAGCAAAGCAAATTCGAATTTCTGAAAATTTGGCAGAACTAATGAAATATTTATTAAGTAGCATTTGTGAATCCATTAATAATAATCCATACAGTCAGTAATTGCACATGGATATAATATGCTTTGCCACATGTATTAGCATTTCAGCACACACTAGCATGTGCCCTGTATAATGTGGCAATGATGAAAGAAGAGAAAAAATAAGAATGGGAGAGAAGCTATTTACTTATCCAGATGTTCATAACATTCTCATCTATTTGTGTATGTACTTAGCATGATATGAACATACAGATTGAATGGTATGTTTAAATATTATGCCCACCCTTATTCAGTGTTTGCTAACATATCTGGTATTTTGAAATACTAGGTAGAAGCACTAACTAATTCCAGGTGAAATATTAACACAAATCTTCCATTTAATATCCATTTCTGGGATACAGAGGTGACAAAAATTCACAGAGTTCATCAGCTGCAGCACTCAGGAGAGTGACTCCTATGCCTTGCCTGGGTACCACAGTAGAGCTGGCCCTGAAGGTATAGATGTGGGAGAACTGACTCTGAGGACCTGAGGATGTGAAAGCAGGAGAACTGTCTCCACCCCTTGCACATCTCTGCAAGAGATGAAGTAGCCAGGATGAGGGCAATGCTGGAGAACTCACCCTCATGGTGAAGACTGGACAGCTGGTAGGCTGACCAACCCTGAAACTCCCCAGGCCTAGAACCAGGATTATGTGTTGGCGCACTCCAATACCCACCTCATCTGTGATCTGCTAGGGCACAGGGAGGGCAGAGAGGAGGGTCAGTCCTCCAGATCCAGGGCTGCAGGATCTCCATGACACAGGGCAACAATAGGATGTCCCATTGAGGGCCCAGGGTTGTTGTTGTAGCAGAGACCTGGGACCTCGTACAATGATACTTTGGGACAAATGCCTGTGTGTAAAAATATAGGATAAATGGGTTTACTGCATGATTCACTGTGTCACACTGAAGCTTCCATGACTAGGTCCTCCCTTCCCTTAATTTTTCTCTTAAATTTTATTTATTTTTTTATTCTTGAGTGGGGGAGAGATGGGTGGGGCTAGAAAGTTTGATGTGAACGACAAAGAATAAATAAAAAAGAAAGTAAAAAAAAATCACAGAGGTCAAAAACTACTAAAAGAATACATTTGGAAAATTTACTCACTCCTGGCATCAACATCTGCCCTGAGAACATCTGCCAAAGGTCTGAAGCTTTCAGATTTTAATAGGTCTTTTGAGAGGTAGGCTTGGCAATGTCCAAAGTTAGCACAACATGGGGAGTTAGAAAAGGTTGCCTCTATAAAGCTGTTATTCTGAAAGACCATGAATTTGGTGAAAAGGTGAACTAGAAAAAGCAGTCTCTACAGAATGTCACAACATGGAAACTAGCCTCATTAGAGCCTTTGCTCTGGGAAGAAGTAGTAAAATGTCCGCAGTGGAATTTCTCCGTGAAAAACTGACATGTAACTTTTATCCAGACTTTGCGTTGTCTATGTGACCCCAAGACATTTGATATGTCCCATGTTAGTTGTATTCTAGGCATTTGTTGGAAGCAAGTATAAAAAGTGTCTCCAAAACACATTTTAAATAGACATCTCAGAGGATTCCTATGAATAAGTTTCAGGAAAAAAAAATCATGAGTTACCTTTAACTTGTACTTTGGGCTACAATGAAGTAACTGGTATTAGAATTACTTTTAAACTCCAAACAACCATTAATGTGACAGTGTGAAGGCTTTTTATATTTGAGTGAACATGTGAGTTAGATACATTCTTTTGCAAACTGAAATCTGAACAAGTTGTCTTCTGATTTGAGTTGCTTTATGATGAGGGTATCAGATATAGCAAATGAATAAAATGAGTGAAAGATTAAGATATTGAACAAACACCTTTCATGTTATTGGATTGACAGTTCCATTATAAATCAGTGATCCTTTAAAATTATGACATTTATAGAAACTGCCACATGACCAGACCAAAAAATACTAGATAGTATTTGCCAAATTAATGAATAAATACAATGGGCATTATTTCAGGAAAAAAAAAAACTGATCTGGGCTGCAGAAACCAACATTCACATGGCTCAGTGACTGAAAATTAAATATATTTATTTTTTCACGATGATTCTACTAGTGACTTATTAATCCAGGAGTCAGGATTAGGTATCATCTGTCCATCTACTTTTGTCTCTGATCACTCTCATTCATATATTGTGGTGATCAGAAGTTGAGAACTACCTGGAGTCAGTCTTTTGCTTTATCTCAGAGGAATGCTTGTAGCTGCATATGACATTTGATTTCTCAAAACTAGTCACACAATTCTTAACTTAATGAAAGACAAGGAAGTATGGTAACAGAAATTGAGTAGTTGGATAGTGTTAGTGTACCTTTCCCATTTTTTTAAATTTAACTAAGCTTAACTGAATTAAAAATGAATGAATGAAGAAGAGATGATGATTGAGTCACATCTACCATGGCCCCATGCCTGATATTTGATGTTACCAAACAAATTCCCATGCCATATGACTGATATATTTAGGTAATTAGAAGTTACTGCTTGTTTCCTCAAAGTTAGTTTCTATGTTATTCAGTTCTACCTTTTCTTAGTTTCAACATGTTAATCCTTTTCAACTGTACAAGTATATAATGATACTGACAGTTTTCATCAATAGTTAACTGTCTTTAAAGACTTGCTCCGCATGAATCATCTGCTTTAATGGTGTTCACTTTCATCCTCCTTCATTCAAAGCCCATTATGAAATGCAATAACACAGAAGCCAAACAGCAGAAGGGCTTCTTTGATGACTGCATTCATAAGAGGAAATTGACTCTATCATTTCATCCTTCAGGTTTCAGATCAGTTTAAAAGGAGACTTTGAAACTTGGCTTCTTACAGTCTTTAGACATAAACCAATTTGCATTTCTAGACAGAAAGTACCTGTAACATTTATTTTTTAATAATTAATTTTTAAGTAAAATCAAGAATATTTCTTAAGGGCAAATAAAAGAAGTGTTAGAAGAAAGGCAGAGAGCAGGTAAGAATTATATAAAACACAAAATGAAAGTGGTACTAATTGAGCTGTTAAGCCTAGAGTGAAAAGGAAATTAAAAATTTCCTTTTTGCAACTCAACAGCCCAGCATATGATGAAAGCTGAATTAAGCTTATTTACAAGTCTAGACTTCCTGAATCTTTGCAATTCTCTGAGGCTAATAGCAGTTAATTTCAAGATTTCAAAAACTGGTGCATATTATTATTTTCCCATAAAAGTATATAATCTAACAAAATAAAATTAATTGCTTTCAAACATTGTTACTGCCATGATTTGGTAATGGTTTATCTCCCAGGGTTTCACTGTTGGGAGACCTGGTCCTTAGCATGAACGAGAACTGTGTAGTACTTAGAAAGGTCCTTTGGCCATTGTCAGTGCATCTGTGGGAAGAATTATGAGTTCCTATGACTCAATGTGGTCTCTTACAGGTATGATGCAGCCACTGTAACAGCATCTGTTATGAGGTCCAGTATTGGAGATTTACTTCTGCATAACTGTAAGCTAAATAAAACATTTTCCCCTGAAAAGTAGCCAGAGCCACTTATAATAATTACTTTGGGAAATTAATTTTCAATATCCTCAGATAGGAACCAAGCAATTACACATTACAGTTTTTAAAACAGGATGAAATATGTAAAATATGTAATAAATTCTGAGTGCTGACCTCATCATGATCTTTGACTTGGAAATTTAAAATTATAGTTTATGATGATGAACTGTATTATTAATAGGTTTAAAATTCCATTTATCCAATATTGATAGGAGCTTTTATTAATAGCTATGAAAAGTGATATTTCCTGTTTTGGCAAATGATTTTTTAAAAAAGAATTAATTCAAGTACACCAAATAAAAAATTACAGCTTTCTTCTAACCAAAAATAAAACTGTGGAAGAACACATATTATTATATAAATGTATAATCTTCACATAACTTTCCCTTAAGGGAAAATAAATAAAACCAAAGAACAAGTATGAAATTATAAAGATGGATATAAATGTCGGAGTTTACCAGATTTTCCCTGTATCTGTATTTCAGTAACATAATTATTATTTTTCATATTTGTTATACAACATTGTTAAATGAATTTAATTCCTTACGCAACATTATTCTTTATTGATTTTTTTAGATACCTGTAGGCTTTTTAATCCAGGTATATGTTTTGTTAATACCTTTAAAATGAATTTTCTGCAGGGACAAAATGATACACAGCTAGTGATAAGCATTTGTTCATGGAAGATTTATGTCATGAGTTCACGACTTAAAGTTCTGTAGTTAATAAATGTTGTTATTTTCGTATATGTGTAAAATACATAATCATGAATGTAGCCAGCTTCCACATTCAGAAGTCGTTGGAGGATGACCTCTCTTTCAGCTACCACCCTCTAGAGGCAAGGGAAAGGAAAAGTAAAGGGCCCTGTGTCCGTGAAGGAAAGAATTTTACTTCTTCAGTTCAGGGAAAATGTCAAGGGTATTCACAGATAACTTGGTTACACTTGGCAGGTCATGAAAAGGGGTGAGAAAGCTGGACGGAGCAGGGGAGGGATTTATATAATAAAGGTAGGAAGGCAATAAGAAAAAGTATGAGGTGAGAAAATCAGAATGCATTATATACAGGTATGAAATGTCAAAAACAAATTTAATTTTTAAAAATTCAAGACAAGAAACACCAAACATTTGTCTTTTAATATCCTAGAACTGTCAAAATCTACAATCTAGGACTGTCAGAAAAATAGAAATTTATTCTATTACTATTCTGGATATTAGAATCACAAACTTTAAATTGTTGCCTGAGTCATGCTACTTCTGAAGTTCCTAGATAAAAATATTCATGAGACCTTTCTTTAAGTTCTTCTACTTGTAGGCCTTCCTACATGCATGATTTTAAAATGCAATGAAGTCTATTTCATTGTATTAGGAGTTCACTGTACACTAGTATATATCACACTAATATGTCTAATTGTATGCTCACTATTCTATTTCCACATAAAATTCTGTTTAGAATACGAACATTAATTTTGAAGGGAGACTCAATCTATGATAGTGTGTATAGTGAGAGCTGTAAAAATGTAGTGTTAATTTAAAGTCAAAGCATCTTTGTTTAATAACACAACTCTCTTACTTTCTATCTGAGTCCATTGATGTGAGGAAACTTGTCTGAAGTCAGTTTCTTACAGATTGAGCTCATAAATGAGATAGCTCTTAGCCAGAACCACACTCCACCAATTCTCGGCTCTTAGAGGCCTGCTTGTGTATGTGTAAGTCATGAACAAGGTCCTCATTGGGGAAGCCTGTGGTATTGTTAAATGGAAGGCAACACATTCAATGCTACCAACCATGATGTCAGGAAGCCAAACAGTTTTGCAACCTCCTCATGTTGTGTCTACATCATATCATACCTTGCATCTGTCATGTCATGAGGCATAATCAGAAGGAAGCATTAGTTATGGGATACTGGAGACTGTCATTTAGCCAAAAGCATTATTTATCTTATCGTCTCAGAGTTCAGGAGCCTGAGAACTTCCTCTAATTCGGTCATCTCTTAGGTTTTTGATCCATCATTCATTTTAGTAACATCTGCTGAGAACTTAGACATCCATTTTCCCAGTGCTCACCAATCTGTGTTAACTTTCAAAGATCAGACAAGAAAGGACACGCCCAATATTACTCTTGTGACAATATTTTATTAATTACATTTGCTAAGAAATTCCCTAAACCTCATTTTTTTGCCTGAAACAAATGGCTATGAAAATAGATTTATCCAGATTAGACATTTTGAAAAAATAAATTTTTCTTTTGATGCAAGAACCTCTTTTATATTCTTTAACATATTGTTGATGTTTTGTTTATCAGGATGTTCCTGACTCATCTGGCATTTGTGCCTGGTATGAAGAAAGGCTTACTAGAAGGCTGTTGTGACCCTTGATGTGTGAAAAGAATGTATTTGCCATGTCTGTTCATATTTGCCCCTGGTTCCCTGCTGATATTCACTGATGCTGCTCCTTCCTTTTCCTTCCTTCAAACATGATTAAATGAACATTTTTGCATACCTTTCAGATGGGTTGCATTCTATTTATAGTACATGTATGTTCATCTTTGAAAAAAATTGAAAACAACATCTTTCAATTTTTTAAATCAATTTCAGTTCCTATAAACAATCCAAATAAATTCTTGCTCTTCGTGGGCTTAGAGATCTCAATTTTTTTCTTATGAAATGGTGACACATGATGCTTTACTTTCCTCATTTACAACTAGGAAATATTGGCTTAACCTCATTCATTCCCTTAATAGACATGTCTTTTTCTGTATTCTCTTCTACTTAAAATTCAAAAGTATAAACAGGATACAAAATATTTATTAAATAATACAATTTAGGATGCTGGTTGCCATGGGAGATTTCCTGAAGAAAACAGAGGACATGAACAGAGAAAGGTACATTTACAGACATTTTTTGAATTACTTTTCTAGTCACTAGGCTAGATTGTAATTCCACTGAAAAGCCAATGTATTATTAAGAAAATGAATAATTTAGATAAATAATTGAATGCAGAAGAAAATCAAGATTATGAAAAGTCCAAGATTAGATTAATCAAGTCCTATATACTTAAGTTCAATGATTTGACATAATATATGTGGCAGACATCTACAAATGAAAGAAAACAGGTAATCATTTGCATGTGCAATGATAGACCATTTCAACTTGTGTGTCAGAGTGGTCTTGGAAGGAAAACAACAGTATTCCTAAGCAGGGTGATTGAGGACATATTAGGAGGAAAAGGCAGAAAGATTGTGAAGAACAAAAGGATCAGGAGATTGCTGTGATAGTCTGTCTTCTAGTAATATCAGAAGCTGATATTACAGAAGGAATGTCTCACCAGCATGCTTGCCCAAATATGAGCTGAACATGGATAAAACAATGACAGGCTGAAGCAGAAGGGGTGGTGGTGGGCACAGAAGGCCTCCACCCTACACAAAGTACTACATGCTATCAAGGAATGCTGAGAACTAGAGAAATAGTCTTCTCCAGGAAAGACCACCCAAATTGGTTATTTGATACCAAATAGTCAGCCATGAAAATAAACATACAAGTAAAATTATACAAAACAAGTAGATATTTATATATTTGTGAATATATACTTATATGCATATGCATGTATATATGCAACAACATTTATTGAAAAGAAGAGGTCATTAATTTGAAAGAAAGCATGAAAATATGTGGGAAGTTTTGGAGGGAGGAAAGGGAAGGAAGAAATGATTTAATTATACTATAACCTCATAAAGTAAGAAAGAATAAAAAATTTAAAGCAAGGAGTACAGTTAAAACAAATAATAGGGATGGTCCCCAAAATGGAGAAACTAGAATCTTCACTATTCATGATGATTCACTCTTATTTTCTTCCCACAGATGCACCTGCTAAACTCTTCTCATCTTAATTAAAGTTTTGAGATTCCTCAAACAATTTTCATAGGATCTGCAGATCCTGTGAGCTGTTGTTGTTAATATGTCTTTATGGTTAGTTACTGATCATGTCATTGTACATGGAGTACCAGAAGATACCATAGAGAATTTTCTGGTTCAAATATGGTTCTCACTTCCTCTGCTCTGAGGAAGAAATCCAGTTTTTCCCTGGTAACCTCCTTCCTTCTTTATTGGTCAGCAGCGTAAGGACACAGTATGACCTGAAAACATTCCTGGTTTTCAATTTGTCAGAGTGTTCTGACAAGTAGGTTCTACTTAGATCAGAGTCAAAGGGAGAGAAAATAAAGTTTCTGCTAGTAAACTGGTTGCTACAAAAATCATAATGCTCATTCTTTTTATTGAATTCTCTGCTGAATGACTGATAGGAGTATAACATGAAATATGATCCAGCTCTGGTCTCAGCAATCTCTTTTCTCTAACTACAGGAGACAAGTGAATTCTTCAAGCTCCCATAGAAGATTTTGATTTCCATTGACAAACTCAACTTGGCATTAAAGTACTTCAGCTCCACCCTCCTTTCTTTCTTCCATTCTATCTTTTCTATATCTTGTTCTTTCTCTCTCTTTTCTCTCTTTTTTGCATAGGTAGATAACTAGATAAGTCCATATGCTACAATTAATGCTATTACAATAGACAGTGAGCAATGCAGTCATTTGGTCTCTTCACACCTTGCTCCCTCCTTTTAATTTTTCCAATGTCATCAAGTGATAATTATAATAACATATAATGATGCAGGTTACTAATATTTCTTTTTCATCCCCCTTTCCAGAAGAAAATGGGTGTTTTCTTAAATTTTGCTTTCTAAGATTTATCATGGTACTGTGTATTGTATTAGTCAGGTTTCCAGCAATAAATGAAGCACAAAGAAGACCATTGTAAAAATATTAATACAAGATACCTAAAATTATTATGCATGGTAGTTTCATGACTTTACCAAAATATCAGAGTCATAGAGAATATTGCAGTTGCAGAAAGCAATGTTTAATGCAGAAACTCAAATGTAAATTGATAAAAATAATGATTACTGAGTACTCTAAACAGGACATCTATGTCCCATACTCCAAATCTCACAGAATATCATGAAAGAGTGATGGAAAGCAATAAAGAGCTGAAAGACAGGCATAACTGCCATGAAACACTGTTTCCTAGGCATGGTAGGGACATCACACTTGTGAATCCACAGAAGTTATGGTTACCTGCACATAACATACATAAAATTTCACCTGCCAATATTCCATCATGGATGTAAGGGTGTCTCATGCTGCCCCACTTCTAGCTGAGGATCTATTTGCAATTAATTGCTGTTGCAAGATAGAGAAACAGTTCTTCATTGTTTAGGCCAATTGCCTATGTTGCAGAAATTAACCTCACACTCATGACTCATGCAAGCAACGCTAATCAAATTCAATGGCTCATTAAAAAAATACATGAAAGTGTGAACTGATAAGTGTTGAGAAGATTAAAGGGTAAATAGGAAGTGGGAGAGGGACAATAGAGGGCAATAGGTGGTGATACTGATAAAAATGTTATATATATTTATAAAATTATCGAGAATAAATACAGCTTTAGAACATATATCTAAGGTAGGCTAAGATTATAAAGAAAAAAGGTTTACTTAGCTCCACCGTTTTGGGGGGAGAGAGTCAAGGCATAGTGTAGCTACTAGCTTGCTTCTTATGAGGATATCATTTTAGATGGCAAGAGTGTGTGAATGAGAAAGATATTAATTTCTCAAAACAAGAAGCCTAAGAATAACAGAAATCTCACAAGACCCGTTCAAGAAATTCCCCCAATGACTTGAGGACCTCCAACTATAGACCCTAACTGTTAAATAGTTTATCATCTCACATTGCCTTATAAAGGATCAAGACTCTAACAAATGAAAATTTCTTGAGCAAACATTATACAACTCAGGCTTACAAAGTTAAAAGAGAATGTTGGATCACCCCAAGGCTAACCAAAGTGGAGACCCATGATCACATCCAAACTCAAAATGCATTGAGGGAAGAATCATTTATTGAAACTCAGAGAGAAGAATAGCTGACTAGAGGTAGAAGACCAAACAATATGGCATCTACTGAGATATAAAGATGGAGAGAGAGTCAATCAGACAGACAGACATAGAGAGAAAGAGAGACAGATAGTCAGATAGATGGACAGACAGACCTATAAATATCTGATTTTTCCTGTGTATTTTGGTCTCTTGGAGTTTTCCAACAGGTGAACTGGAAGCCTGAAAACTAGATCCAAGCAGATAACGTTCATATAAATCGGATTCCAAGGAGCATAGCAATATGGACTGTGATTGAATGCTTTCTGTAGGGGCAAATGAGAAAAAGAATGCATCACATAAATAAAATAAACATTAGCATTCAATTACTAGGAATAATCCCAGGGAAAATACATATATATGGAATGAGTATATTATTTTCATAATTTACAAAATGAGTTACAAAATAGAAATAATCAAGATAAATATAGATACCTAGGCCACAAAGCTTAGAGAACAAACAATAATATGGATGGGAGGATAAATGATTCTAAATGAGGTCTCTCCAAAGATTAGAACAAAGAACATTCAACTCACTGAATTTTGGACTTGGATGCTTTAATTCAATATGGAAAGGTTGGTGATAAAGTTCAGAAGAAATGAAGAAAATAAATATCTTTCCAACTGAGTCCTTTTATTGATATCCTAAGCTGTTTCAGATAATTGATTTGTCTTTTAAAATAAAATGCATCCGTATTTAATATTAAGGAAAAGATATAGAAAGCTTTATAGATGTTCCCAAGGAATAAGGAGTGGATTTTCACTCTAGTGGAAAATTTGTGTTGATCTACATTCAGCAGTAGAAAATGAACACAGAAGAGAGAGACAGAGAGAGACAGAGAGAGAACAATTGAGAGATGAAATTACAAAATTACTGTCAATGTAGCCAAGGAATGAAGAAAATATTGCCAGGAATTCTATTAAATCAATCCTTGCTTCTCAATTTTTGGTGAATGAGGTATATGAATATACCATTAATTATTTAGTTAATTGTTAAGGAACAAAGGAGCATCCTTGCTTTATGGTAAAGTTAGTTCTCTGTGTTCTCACACTTCTTTGAAACTCACCAAAAGTTGTGTGCTACAAATAATTAATCATATTGGAAGGTTTTATTTGCCTTGACCTTTCCATTAAAAAAAAAAACAGGTTCAAAATCCAGGTAAATAAAGAGATACCTAATGAAGGAGCCAAGTGTGCAATTTTATGAACAGGGATAAAAACAAAGACTTAGAAGATTGTGTTTCATACCAGGAGACTTGGGGTGGGGGTGCAGAAAGAGAGAAAATAAGACATGGAGTGGCAACTAATGAAAGGAGCAACCAGATCAAGCCCCTGTTTAATTCATATTTTCCTTCACAGTTTTCTTCACTAATATGTTATGCAAATCACTTAAATATGTTTTCAAGTTCAGTTTTCTTCCTTGCATCCCTTTGGTAGAGGCTGTTTTCTTCCAGCTAGTCTATCTTTCAGCAACTTCTTTGTAGTTATTCTTGGATTAAGAAGCTGCCCTCTTCCCACAGTACTTATTTCATATATTTAAACTAGTTTATGAAGTACGTGCTCTTATTTATTTTCCTTGCAGTATTTGCTCCCTCGTTTCTTCATTGATTTTCAAAAGAGAAGTTATATGCTAGTCATTTCATTACTTTTCTTCCTTTTGGCATTAAGCCTTAAGAAATGTTTTTGCATTAATCTGGAAGGGGCGCTTCACACTTCATTTAGTAACTACACATTAAAAATAAATTTTCATTTTCTACTGCTGAGTGTAGACTAACACAAATCTTCCATTAGAATGAGAATCCTCTCCTTAATTCCCAAGAGTATTTATAAAGCTTTCTCTATCCTTGCTTTAATATTAAATACGGATGCATTTTATTTTAGAAATAAGAACAGCTTTCTTCCTGCTTTCTGTTTATTATCAAAATCTAAGAGACTTATCTTTTAGTTTATTTATTATAATCTTTCTGCTCACTCAATTGCAAATCTAGGCAGGTGCTGAAAAAAGTGTTCCTGTAGTTTATTTGCCATATATATGTACATATATAAATAAAAGTATTTCTTATTGCCTTATTATGTGTGATATCTCGAAAATAAAATGAGAAACTGAATGGACATAGTGCCTGTGCTTAAGGAGCTTTGATCTTTCGGTCATTCATATAAGATTATTTTTCAAAAGCAAACCAATTTATATATTTTATCTTCCCTAATATTGTTCCCTATTTACTGTGTTTAATTATATGCCAGGCAAAGCAGTTTTGGTGGCTATAATATACTTTTGTGGTCTTTTAAAATAGATTAAATCCACATAGCTTATACTGTAAGTACTAGCTAAAGTTATGAGCCAGAACATATTTCCTACAATACACATACTTTTCACCCTTACACTCGTTCAGGATAGGACTTTCTCTACTCTGGCAGGATATTCTCTTGCTTTCTTGGGTGTATCCACCTTTCAGAAAAAAATAGATTTCTGTTTTGGCAAAGGGTACATTGGGAAAAAATGCTGTCAGTTTTGCTATTTACTTCACCTCATTTTAAAAATATCTCCTGCCTCTTCCCTGCTTCCTCTTCTCTCTTTCTCTGTCTTCCCTCTCTTCCTCTTTAGTTCTCCTTTTCCTTCTCCTGATGCTCTCTTTTGTTATTTTCTTTGTTTTAGGGATGCTGCTGGTCAAACCAAGGGCCTAGCATATACTAGACAAGGGCTCTATCATTGAACTCCACTCTCAGCCTCTTCCAATAATAAAATCTTGTCTAAGGGTTAAAAGGGAACCATGAAATTTTAATCATTCATTATGGTTTCATACTAGGGGAGCTGCCAAGGGTGGGAAGCAATTATACAGTTCTACTTAGTTGCAACACCTAGAACCATGACAATTAGAAGCATGGCAAAATGTGCATAAAGGTGTAAGTCGTGGCATTCACATGTCTGCAGCATCCAAGGGCAGTCTAGTTGGGCTTAACACACACTCAAGAGGAAGGTAATCATTCCTGTTACTGGAAACCTAGCCAGCTTCCTGGGGCTAGTTCCACAGATTTTAGAAAAGAATTCCCTACTGCCACTTTATTAGACCAGTATAATTCCTTCCTACATTCTAAATCTAATCTTTATATACACAGTGTACTGTAGCTACTACCCCTCACCTATGAAGCCTCTCTTTACAGCAAATGAAGACAGTCAAAGGAAAGCACAACTGAACCCAATGCAGAGATCAACAGCTGGTAGGTCACCCAGAACCAATGGATATATCTACATCACAAGTCCTCCATTTAATGGCTCAGGGACAATCACTGAAGGGAGGGAGGAGAGATTAAGAGCCAGATTATGAGGAAATCTGCTGTAAAACAGTCTTTCCAGCCGGGCGGTGGTGGTGCACGCCTTTAATCCCAGCACTCGGGAAGCAGAGGCAGGCGGATCTCTGTGAGTTTGAGGCCAGCCTGTTCTCCAAAGCGAGTTCCAGGAAAGGCACAAAGCTACACAGAGAAACCCTGTCTTGAAAAACCAAAAAAAAAAAAAAAAAAAAAAAAAACCAAAAAAACAAAAACAAAAAAAAAAAACAGTCTTTCCTAGAAATGGCTACATGTCTAGAACCCGAATAATGACAATATGTGCAGATATGTTAGTGTAAAAGGGGGAAACTCTCTGTGGGTCACATCCCTAGGCAACTAATGACTGTTCTTAATTAGCCTCTCCCAGGCACATAAACAACATAACAGACTTATCAGGTTTTTTTTTATATATTTGTGCGTACATATACATATATATGTACCAATAAAGAAAGAATAGAATAAAGAAAAAAGAGGCTCTCAACTTGAAAGTGGCAGTGGGAGACATGTGAGGGACTCGAGGAAGCATATATCAGAGGGGCTGGAGGGAGAAAAGGAAGGGGAATGTGATAAAATTCTATTTCAATTAATAAGATATTTTTTAAAAAAAGTTATATGAGGCCAGGAGGTGGTGGTACACGCCTTTAATCCCAGCACTCGGGAGGCAGAGGCAGGTGGATCTCTGAGTTCAAGGCCATCTTGATCTACAGAGTGAGTTCTAGGACAGCCAGGGCTACACAGAGAAACCCTGTCTCAAAAATACAAAAAGAAAGAAAGAGAGAGAGAGAGAGAGAGAGAGAGAGAGAGAGAGAGAGAGAGAGAGAGAGAGAGAGAGAGAGAGAGAGA